>OMNV01008738.1:144909-167890 GCA_900303265.1 Brotula barbata
CTTTTGTTGTGTATTACACAGCATTAAATGAGTCAGGAAAAAATATTACTTAAAAAAAATAAATAAATAAAATAAAAAATAAAACTGTGTGTGAATTTAAGTTAAGTTAATTTGACCGCAGTGCATGTGTAAAACATGAGCTCACATCTTGTGTCAGTTTTTCTTTCATTCGTTTTGCCCTGCGCTCAAAGTCCATAGCCACAGAGTCTTGGACAGGCCCTTTGGCTGGCATAGGTCCAATCACATCCTCATCTTCCTCATCGCTGCTAGAGGGTTCAGCCTGGTAACCAGGAGGTAAAGCAGGCCCTGAGAACCCTGCTCCATCCTTTTCATCATCATCATCATGGTCATCGTCGTCGTCATGCACTGCTCTACGAAACCCAGGAGGTAAGGCTGGGCCCAGCACCGGTGGCCTGGTGGAACACTATGAGGTTACAGCTTCCACAGTTAACACTATATAACCTGTTGCCAGCATCTAATTATTTTCAATTCAAACATTTTACTTGAAGTCAATACAAATTTAATTACTCACCTCTCTGGTGAACTTTGTTGTTTCTTAAAACCTGGGGGCAAAGCTGGTCCAAAGAAACCATCATCATCATCATCCTGTTTCTTCTCTCCCCTACATAAAGGACATATCTTTCAGATTTCCTTTGTTTCTGAGCTAAGTGGACAATCCAATATATATCTGCTGAAACATATCATAGACAAATCAGTTCCACAATATATGCTACAAGAGACTGCAGTACAGATTTCAAAGGCTATATATGTAAATGTTTGTTAAACATTTATATTTCTCCATTCAAGTTGAAATTGTTGTTAAACTTCTGTTATAAATACTATTATGAAGAATTTGAATATGTTGTCATCAAATTGACGGCAGGCACTTTGGGGTCAATTTAAGGAATTTGGATCAATTTAATGAGCAACCCAGTAATAACGGGTTGCTTGAAAGAAAGCCTGCAATTTCTAGAGAACTTGAGCAAATGTAAATTGGAATAATATTTGATGATTTAAATCTCTTTATCGTAAACATGTTGGGCATAATCTTTTTTGTTGGTATCTTGAAAACTTTGAACTACTCACTAGAGATTAAAATAAAACCTAATGTTTATAGAGATGGACTCATTGGTGGTTATCTCAGAATTTAAAGGCTTAATTACCATCACTGTACTCTTAGAATTTTTGTTTAACTGTAAAATCATTCAGTTGTGCATTTGTTTGTTATTAAATAGTTGTTTGTATCTTGCGTTACCAAACACAGACATAGGCCTAAGAAATTCTCAGAAATGGGGCTGTAGTTTTTTGTAGCATCCCGATGAATGAACCTACTCCTTTGAATAATGTTCTGCAGCCGTGTGGCTTGTCTTGGCTCTTTTGATCGCCGTCTCCTGCTCATCGGAAGAGCTTGATTGTTCGCTCCGTTTATAACCCGGAGGCAAAGCAGGGCCAGCAACTAGAGAAGAGAAAACATGTTACGACATAAATCAGCAGCAGAAACAAAGTCACAAATTCCAACGTTCTGATTCCGTATGTCACTTTCCATTGTATTTGATTGTCTATATAGTATCCAGATAGTTTGACTTGCTAGTGGAGTAATGGTGGTAAGTGAAGAAAATGATAGAAATGTCGGTTCTATTATTTGTTAATGGGTAGCTGTTGTGTCATCTATAAATTTGGATAAGAGTTGAGCGATCAGATGGGCACTTACATCCTTCATCCTGATCAGAGTCTTCCTCACTCGTCCCTCCAAAACTTGGAGGAAGAGCCGGTCCGATTAGTTCATCCGCAGACATATTTGCCACTGGTGAATTAATTTATTTTAGTAAATTTAAAGTAAGTTGATTTAAATTCTGCTCCATTCAGTGCCAGGTAAACAACTGTCTATGAAACAAAAACTACCGTTCCTTAGACTTTTGACATAGGAAGTAAACACCGAGAGTTCCGGTTTTTTGATCACGTGTTTTATTTTCGCAAAAATGGTCAGAGATAATCGCACGAAAACCCGAAGCAAACTACAATAAATTAAGCGCATTTGTCGACAGTCATACGTAAAAAATCAACGAACAGAAAAGTCTACACAATATAAAGTCAAAAATGCCCAATACAACAATTATATGACCAATCAAATGTATTAATACATAAAAAGGAATGATTAATCAATTGCATTTCATATGTCTTAGTATTTTCGGCGAAACATAAGAAAATATTTATTATCATTACTATTATTATTATTATGGGACTCTACTAATGCAAAAAGATAACAAAATGCCACCCAGCTTTTATTTTGACAGCTAACACCGGAAGCATAATTATTATTCTAACGCATTCCTAGGTCCGGACTGTAGTTGTTGTGGTCATATAATGTTTCAGAAGTGCAGTGTAACATTCTTATAATTTTAGAACACGGTCGGGGCGGTTATGTTGGCATTTTTGACACGTTTTGGATGACTTTAGACCTTTAAAATGGGTAAAAAAGATAAAGTAGATCGTGGTAAGTGACTAAATGACTAAGCTAACCGTTAGCTAAACCAGTTGAGAGGTGCTTTTTGCTCAAACGTTTGGTTTTGAGCTGTACATAAACGATTCTCCGATGTAATATTATAGTAGCTCGAACCCGTTTTGGTCCGTTCATGTTTAGTTTACAATGTATCTTAACTGAATACGCGATAATATAACTCCAAAGCGATTACTTGTCCTCTCCTATCAATGAATATGTTTTCTGACTTGTTGCTCCATAGAGAAGAAATCTAAAAAGCGTTTCTATGAAGAAGAGGATGATGATGAAGAATTGGTGGGTAACGAGTCACAGGAAGCCATCCCTGCCGCAGCGGGGAAACAAGTGGATGAGTCTAGTACCAAAACGGATGAATATGGAGCCAAGGACTACCGTGTTCAGATGCAGCTGAAGAATGATCATTCCTCACGGCCTCTCTGGGTGGTAAGATGCAAAATTCTGTATTTGATTTGCTGATTTTACATAAAACAACAAAGCGCTTCATCTTCTATCTTTCTTGCACACTCCAGGCACCAGATGGACACATCTTCTTAGAGGCTTTCTCACCAGTTTATAAGTACGCTCAGGATTTCTTGGTGGCCATCGCAGAGCCAGTTTGCAGGCCTGTACATGTCCACGAGTACAAGCTGACTGCGTATTCCTTGTACGCAGCAGTCAGCGTGGGGCTGCAGACCTCAGACATTGTGGAATACCTGCAGAAACTTAGCAAGACAACTGTGCCTGATGGCATCGTGCAGTTCATTCAGGTTTGATTGACAGTATACCTCTGGAGGGGAACGCTGCTTACATTAGTAATTGTATATCTTATTTTTTATGTTTAAAATTGTGTGCAGCTAATGTTTGTATTTAATCCCTCCTATCTCAGCTCTGCACAGTAAGTTATGGAAAAGTCAAGCTGGTCCTCAAACATAACAGGTAAAAGCATTTCAGTAATATCTTCTAGCATTGCATCCCTCATTTTCCATGGAACATTCATCCCTAAAATGCTCTGCTAATCTCTGTTAGATATTTTGTTGAGAGTGCCTTCCCAGATGTCATACAGCGCCTCCTGCAGGATAATGTGATTCGTGAATGTCGCCTGCGTGCTGCGGACGGAGGGGACACTGAGCTCATCACTGAAGTCATCCACAGCAAGTCAGCAGTACGTCAGCCGCTCTCTCTTTTGTGGACAGCACCCCAATGTTTGTCATGCATTGACATATTTCCCTTTGTGTCTCTTGCTCGCAGTTTTCCAAGGCACTTCCGGAAAAGGGTGGCACTTCCACCTCACAGCAGCCAAGTGATGGTCAAACTTCAACACAACAGGTTCCTGAGGACATTTTCAGCTACTATGAGCAAATGGACAAGGAAGAAGAGGAGGAAGAGGAGACTCAGACTGTGTCCTTCGAGATTCGACAGGTTTGCAGCACAGACTTTGTTGTAACCATGAATGTGGTTTTGCATGTTTTAGTTCATTACTACAAATGTGTATATTTAAAATGATGCTTTTATTTTCTTGAGGTTTAAGCATTGTTGTCTAACATTGAGGGCATTTTATTGATATTTTTTCAAACGTGAGACCACTTAAAACTGTGACAAAAAGTGTCCATGATTGTAATTGCAATGGATAACATACCTAAAGCAACTACTGTATGACTGTTTATGGCAATGTATGGCACTAATGTTAAGTATTCACCACATATAATAGATGTGCTTAAGCATGCATAACTACTGCTATAGGATCAATATTGAACATATTTAACACTTTGTAAAGTGTAACATTTACATTTTTTCTGACATTTTTTTGAAGTGCACTTGCACTTCTAGCGAAACAGGAATCATATCGAAAATGCCATTTTTTCATTTGTGTTATGAGTTGTCTTATTTCTCTGTCGTATGTCTTGGTCTGCACAGGAAATGATTGAAGAGCTGCAGAAGCGTTGCATCCAGTTGGAATACCCGCTTCTGGCAGAGTATGATTTTCGCAATGATACGGTCAACCCAGACATCAACATAGACCTGAAGCCCACTGCGGTGTTGAGGCCATATCAGGAAAAAAGCCTGCGCAAGATGTTTGGGAATGGTCGTGCTCGGTCTGGGGTCATCGTGTTGCCCTGTGGTGAGAAAGCTGTGCTTAACTGTGGTTTAATGTGCTCGAAAGAAGATTGAATAATGAGTGACAAATCAGTCATCAAGTGATGATGAACTGATTACGTAATTAAAATCTTCGATGCCTCAATTATTTGATCTTCAATTTTGTTTCCAGGAGCTGGCAAGTCTCTGGTGGGTGTGACAGCTGCATGCACTGTGCGTAAACGATGCCTGGTATTGGGTAACTCCTCTGTGTCAGTGGAACAGTGGAAAGCCCAGTTCAAGATGTGGTCCACTATTGATGATTCTCAGATATGCCGCTTTACCTCGGACGCTAAGGACAAGCCCATCGGCTGCTCTGTGGCCATCAGCACCTATTCTATGCTGGGCCATACTACTAAGCGCTCCTGGGAAGCAGAGAGAGTCATGGAGTGGATGCGTAGCCAAGAGTGGGGGCTAATTATCCTGGATGAGGTGCACACCATACCAGGTGAGCTGCTGCAGTTTATAATACAATGTATTATCACCAACCAATTTCGTATATATATATTACTGCTAATATGTAGGTTTGCTCAATGAATTGAATTAAAAACAAAATCACAACATGAAAATATTGAATTATTTTATTGCAAAAGGCTGCAATTTAATGTATTTGATAATGTCTGGACTCGCTGTTCCAGAGAGGACAATCTTCTGAAGTAATTGCACAAATCTTGAAGTCTTGAAGCCTGACAATTATTTTTATAAATCACACCTGTTTTTTAAGCTACATAAATATGTATGGATGAATGTCATTGTCAAAAGTCATTTCAACATGTCGTTTGGAGTAACTCGCCATGCCAACATAATAATTCTCTATGCTGTTTGTAGCCAAAATGTTTCGTCGTGTTCTGACCATCGTCCAAGCCCACTGCAAACTAGGACTCACTGCCACATTGGTGAGAGAAGATGACAAGATTGTGGATCTAAACTTCCTGATTGGACCTAAGCTGTATGAGGCCAACTGGATGGAGCTGCAGAACAATGGTTACATTGCTAAAGTCCAGTGTGCAGAGGTGAGTCCTTTAGTTTTGTGAGTGAGGCTAAAGGTATAAATAATGCACATAAAGCCCAAACTGACACTTAAAATAGCCCTTCCATCTATATTCTACTTTTCAGACAGTTGCTTGGACACTTTTGGTTATATCCCTTATTAAAAATAGGAGACTGGCAGTACAAAGTCTGTTACTAATTCTTCTTCTAATTCTTCCTCTAATTCCGTTATTATTATAGACGTCAGCCATATCAATTGAATTTGATAGAACTCCTCGAACAATGTACCTTTGTGTGTCCTCCAGGTGTGGTGCCCGATGTCTCCAGAGTTTTACAGAGAGTATGTGGCCATCAAGACCAAGAAGCGCATCCTGCTTTATACCATGAACCCAAATAAATTCCGCGCTTGCCAGTTCCTCATTCGCTTCCACGAGCGACGCAATGACAAAATCATTGTCTTTGCTGATAATGTCTTTGCTTTGAAGGAATATGCCATCCGCCTGAACAAGTGAGCTGTTTGTAGAGGTGTAACAACTACTGAATGTTATATTGGTTATTTTACGTGTTTGATTCTCCTGCCCCATTTTCTCTTGAAGGCCTTACATCTATGGTCCCACCTCACAGGGAGAGCGTATGCAGATCTTACAGAACTTCAAACACAACCCCAAGATCAACACCATTTTCATCTCCAAGGTAAACTTCTTTGAGTATTGATCTGTTTCCACTATTAATCACTCAACCCTCTGCATCATGCTATAGTTGTGTCATTAATCACATTGCATTGATGTACTTTGACGAGCTTACTCACTCAGCCATCTTGGATTCTCTGCCCTCATGTGGTCATTAGGAGGCACAGCAATCTCAGTCACAGCTTGCCCTGTCTCTGTACTACTGTTAAACTTTGTTGCGTAGCGTCTTCAAAGTTGATGATAACCAGGTTAAAATGACACTTTAACTATTACAGCCATCATAGACACATCTTAATTGAGATATTAAGAACAGGATATTAACATATGTCATATTTGTAGTCGATGATATTGTGCACTTTTTATAACTAAAATATGGTGCATCAATACAGTGTAATTACACAGACAGATAGGCAGATTCTTCTTGTCATTGTATATTAACACCTAACGAAAATATTGTATGCCTATGACCGTGAGCCTGCCTGATGGGAGGATGGTGAACAGGCAATGGCCAGGGTGGGAAGGGTGTAATTATTATTTTATTTATTAATATTTTTTTAAATATTATTTAATACAATTGGGATTTTTCTGGTAAAAATGTCAAACTTTTACTGGCTTCAGTTTCTCCAGGGTGTTGATTTGCTTGCAGACAACAAAATGTTATAGCTGAATTAGATCCCATTGTGGGTTTTTTTCTATCAAATGCTCTTACAATAACATAATAATAATAATAATGATGAGACATTACTTTGTACCCTGGGAACTTTTGATATATTGGTATTATTGTTTTGTGAATCATGTCTCTGCAACTGATTAGGTTGGGGACACCTCGTTTGACTTGCCAGAAGCCAATGTTCTGATCCAGATCTCCTCTCACGGTGGATCTCGTAGACAGGAGGCTCAGAGGCTTGGTAGAGTGTTAAGAGCCAAGAAAGGTCAGTCAACCTAAACAGCTATAGCAAAAACACATTCTGTCACGTAATTTGGTTATTCATCACGAACGCAGTGCACTATACACAAAGACGTTCATTCTCCTTCCACCTCTGTGCGTGTTCAGGAATGGTGGCAGAGGAGTACAATGCATACTTCTATTCACTAGTGTCCCAGGACACCCAGGAAATGGCTTACTCCACCAAGAGGCAAAGGTTCCTGGTGGACCAAGGCTACAGCTTCAAGGTGTGTTCAAGTTACTTAGTTCTAGTCTAGTTATTTAATTTCACGTTCTCCTTGAACAAATTAGTTTCACTTTCTATACTTGTTTTCTGTTCATTTTTCATTTCCATACTATGTATATATGTAGTCGTTTGGCAAAATTACTGAGCATCTTTGTATTAAAGTGTACTGATGAAGAGAATATTGAGAGCCATTTCTCCATAGCTGCATTCAGGCTGTTTTTCATAATTTTGAAACTCAGGCAATTCCCATATTGCACGTGTTGTCACGTGCCCTTTTAGGTGATCACTAAGTTGGCAGGTATGGAGGAAGAGGACTTGATGTTCTCCACCCGAGATGAGCAGCACCAGCTGCTTCAGAAGGTCCTAGCTGCTTCAGACCTGGATGCTGAGGATGAAGTGGTGGTAGGCGAAGTGGGCACACGACCACAGGTGAGACCTTTCCTCTATCTACTGAAATACATCTTTTTCATTCATTGTTCTTTGTCTAACTTGTTTTCGCTCTCAACATTATTCTCTCCTATTTCCTATTTAGTTCTCGAGGCAAACTGGCACCATGAGCTCCATGTCAGGTGCAGATGACACCGTTTACATGGAATATCAGAGTCGAGGCAGCAAAGCCTCCGCATTGAGCAAGAGTGTTCACCCCCTATTCAAGCGTTTCCGAAAATAGATGCTGTTTCCCTGTATCTATGAGGTAAGATGGAAGTGTGGAGGAAGTAATATGTGCTGGTGAAAATAACTAGGACACCAAACAGCAGGATCGGCTGGTCCAGCAGGTCTGGAGAACATGTGACGCTTCAGGGATTTCCGCACCTCTGGAGATGGAGGAAATGTGTGCGCTCACAATAACAGTAGGCTTGAATTGTAAATTAATTATAGGGCTGTAGGTCAAGATTACAGGCCAATCCATTCACTTGTAGCAGTGGAAGGATTAACAATGAAACAGACTTAATAAACTTCTTATTTTTTACTGATAAACAGCAATTTCAGAAAGGTGGCAAAAAAGTAAGTGGAAGCTTGCATTCCTTCCAACTTCCTGTGTGGGAAATCACCCTGAGCTTGTGATGATGGCGATCATAACCTGTTTGTTTAAGTCTGAAAGGAGCTAAAGATGCTCTTTGGTCTTGACTGCTCACTTTCAGTCCTCTGGCAGTGGCTGATGTAACCTGTGTCTTATCTGCTGTTTGTGGTTGCGTCACTAAAAACGCAGCTGTGTCCAGTTGTTTTAAAACCATGTAAAAGTTGACTTTTGTGTACACATTAATTGTAAATGTAGCTGAATATAAATAAAACCCACATAGCATAAGTCCCACATAGTGTGTTTGTTGTGTTTGTTGTTTTTTTACCTCTTACTATTGGACAATTATGAACAAGGGAAGAAAAGAGGGAGAGTTTAGGCTGCTTTTGAATTTGGAGTAAAAGCCAGGGATGAGGGGGAGAAAGTGCGAGGGGTCCTTGTGCAAACTGCCAAAATAGTTAGTGTGGGAAAAAGCCCCCCTCTCCGGATCATGCTTCTCCCAAAGTGAAACTACAGGATTCCCCCTGCCTGCCCCTATGGTTTAATCCTTGCTTTGTGTCCAGACTGGAGGCTCACTGGCTCTGAGGAGTGCTTGTATCATGAGCTTATCGGACAACAAAACTGAATGTGATGATGTCTGTTTGGATGGTTTATAAACAGACAGCATTGATGATTGTTTGTTGTCTTATGATCAGAAAAAAATCATTGTTTGTGCTCTGTTTAATTTCCCCAAATATATCAAAGGTGTAGAATTAAAACTAATGCCTAAAAGTAACACCAAAGAGTCCAAACTTTAAAGTTGGAGAAAGAAATAGATAAAGAACAAATGTTTAGCTGTTTTGAATTGATATCCTGCACTTACGTTCATATATGGAACCTGCCTGTAGCAGCGTAAGACAAATGTTACTCAATGAATGATCTCAAACGTTATGTTCCGCCTCCATCAGCTGCAGACTACTAGCTTTACAATGTTGTGTAGATCTAAAAGTGCTAAAATATTATACACCAAACAGTACTAAATCCCTTCCAGTGGCCAATCTTCCTGTAAAACACCTGATGATATATGAAATTACGTCGTGTATGTGTGCACGTGAACCATGTGTGTCCGGTATTGATGTGGGAAGATGTGATTTACTCTGTTTAGTTTAAAGGAATAATTTAGTTGTGTGTCTCACACATCCAGTATGCATTTAGTGTGTGTGGGGTGGGGGGTCCAGAGTGATTGATTGGTGTGATGTAACTGTGTTTTGGCACGTTGTAAAACACTCCTTCCCAATAGAATCAGAATGAACCCAACAGCTTTTGGGAGAAACGCCCACACCCGAATACAGATTTATCCCTCCCTTTTCTAGGTGGACATCCAATCCTGTTCCACCTCTTTGGTTGCACAAGCAACCCCTTTAAAATATTCCTCAATTCAATCCCATCTAACATTACATTACCACACACGGAGGGCAGATTCCACACGTGCCGGGAACATGCATGTGCAGATGTGAATCTACGCTCTTCTTCGGACTTTGCAGACCACGTCATCAAAACATTTTTGAGCACGGAAAAGCTGAGCATATTCAAAGCATGACCATTATGAATCAAATAATGAATGCGTGTTGTAAGAGTTTTCAAAGCGACGCGCGAAACAAGCAGCTGTTTCTCATTCTACGCGCTTTGCACAAGTCGGCAGCCAGCGACGTTTTACGGATCTCCGCGGCCGGAGAGGAGTCCGTCCCTGAAAGTTTGATCACAGCGGCGGAGATCGGCGACAAAACCACAGCAAAGACCCTGAAGGAGATGCCTGGACCCAGCACCATCTCCAACTTGATTGAGTTCTTCTGGAAAGATGGATTCAGTAGAATTCATGGAATTCAGGTAATCCTGTACTCTTCTTTTGCGTTACCCTTTGTTTTGTCTGACCGAGTATAACGAAACCAAAGTGTTTGGTCGCACCTTGTCTTTTGAATGTTATGGCAAATATAACCAGCCATCCAATTTTACCACTTATGCGTAAAATGGCACGGGTTGTTGCGCAAAGGCGCACAGGGAGTTAATGCAGGATCGCTGTGCACTCCGAGTTATGTAAATACCAAAGGTATTATTAAGTTTCAATTAATACTAGTCTAGTAAAAGACGGAAAATTGCTTTCTCTCTTAAGAGTTGAGAGCTGGAATGGCGAATAACAGTTTTTTTTTTAATCAATTTGCAGCTCTAAACACACAGTGATCGAAACGTGGCCTATGTGCAAATTTGCCAAAGTGTTAATCAACACGACAAAACTCAACTTCTATCGACGTTTAACACCATTGGGCAGAAACACAATGCGTAAAGTCAACAGTCTATATCGCATATACACAAGCTAATCAACTGTGCCATTTGGCGAATCTGCATTTAAGTACTCTCATTGTCTGTGTCATTAAAATTGCAAAGTAGACATCTGTTCCCCCTTTGAGACAGCAAACATTTGAGTTTGTTTAACACAACAAATGTTGCAGATTTTATTATGCAGTTACCGGCATATCCTGTGCTGAAAAGTAATATATACATAAATGTTCAGAGTGATACATCCTTTTTACAAATTGAAAATAAGACCAAACATATTCACCCATGCATTTATTTCTCCACCCACTCCATTTTTGTTTTTTCATCTTCTTTTTTGATTAATCATTGGTACTACAGGTCAATTTGTGTTGATGTGTGTGTGTGTATGATAATTCATCTTTATCATGGGACACACCTACTTAGTATAATTTTAGTAAATTGCATGAGCTGCTTTTATATTTGTCCTTAAGTGACATTTTCAGAAGACAGTTGTAATTGTAATCATCGTACCTGCAGTTAAACCTGTAATGAGTAATAATTGTAGTAGGAGCCTGTAAGAACATAAGGTATGAATTAAATTTTATTTATAGAAAAAAGAGTTTCACTCTTGTAAACAGCCCGACTTTGCACATCTTCTTATTATCTCTGATCACTTCTTTTTACAGATGGAGCACAGAAAGAAGTATGGGAAAATCTTCAAATCCCGATTTGGGCCCCAGCTGGTGGTTTCGATTGCAGACCGTGAGCTGGTAGCTCAGGTACTGAGGGCTGAGGGTGTGGCCCCTCAGAGAGCCAACATGGAGTCCTGGACGGAGTATAGAGACATGCGAGGCCGGTCCACAGGCCTCATCTCAGCGTGAGTCCCACTCATCCTTTGAAGTTTGAGCCCTGATAACTACCTCTCGCATCAACTGGGGCAGTAATTAATCACTTTCTATGTGCGCATAGGCACAGCACAAAATTCTCAATTTTACTTTGGTAACTCGGTTGCATTTCCTGAATCAGCATTACCAAAAGGAGTTTTTAAATCAACGCAGATTTTAATGTAAGAAAGGGATAAATCTGCAGAATTTTGCAAGATGCATTTCTGTGCTTGTGTTTGCATTTTTTGTCCACCCAATCGTCTGGATTCTAAAACGCAGTACAGTGTTCATCGGGATCAATATAAGTTGTTTTGCAACAGTTTCATGAAACAAATGAAGGCTCTTCTTGAAATGAGTTTCACATTTAAGACTCCTGTCTCTTGTTTCCCAGAGAGGGAGAAGATTGGCTGAAGATGCGGAGCGTGCTCAGACAGCTCATCATGCGTCCACGAGACGTGGCAGTGTTCTCCGATGATGTGAACAAAGTGGTGGACGACCTACTGAAGAGAGTCTGTGTTCTACGCACTGAGGGAGGGAATGGAGCCACTGTTCTCAACGTGAACGATCTCTACTTCAAATACGCCATGGAGGGTTGGTAAAGAATTGCATCTGGAGAAAGGGAGGGCTGGATTGAATTAAGGGGAATGTGAATTTTGGAAAAGGTTCGTGCAGATCCAGTTTTCATGACGGGTAAATATGATGTAAGTAATGAGAGCTGGCAGCTTGGCAGGCAGGCAGGATGGAGTGTAGGAGCAGAAAAGATAAATCAGAAACAGGGAAATCTTGCAAACCCTGACATTCAGTAATTAAGAATAATAATGTAATAATAATAATTTTGTCTCTGTGTTCAAATCCTTCTTCATGTCCTTCTCACGCCTCCTTTATAAGGGAACACATTTTAAAGGCTTTTACCCTCTTCCCTGTCATTGGCTGTACAGGTGTTGCAGCCATTTTGTATGAGGCTCGGCTAGGCTGTTTGGAGAACGAGATTCCCCAGGAAACCCAAGACTACATAGGTGCACTTCACCTCATGTTCAGTTCCTTCAAGACAACCATGTATGCTGGGGCTATTCCTAAGTGGCTGAGACCGGTAATCCCCAAACCATGGGAGGAGTTCTGTCACTCATGGGATGGTCTCTTCAAATTCAGTAAGTGGTTTTCTGTGTGTTTTAAATAAATATTTATACATATATTCAAAAGTCATATTATGAATATATACTGGCAAGAATTTCTATTATTTTAATGGTTTAAAATGCGCTTTTTAATTTGATTTTGTACAATCAAATTTTAATTTGGTGGGACTTTGTTTTCCACAGTGACAGTCAAAATGTAATGTATCATGAAATTCTATCCTTTGCATTACACTTGGATGTTAATTTAATCATTATTTCCTGCTAAAACCTCTAACATAGATTGGATTTCTGAAGAATTCTATTTCAACAAATAATCTAAGAAATGCTGATCAAGTAGCTTGACAACATATGATGGTAACCTTGGCTTGCTTAAAACTCAATTCAATGCAGATAATTAAGATAGTTAACTGTTTGAAGCAGAAAAAATAGCAATAGTCTATCATAGTCCCTGCTTTAGTAGGATGCCCCTTATATCTACATTGACAACAGTTAAGTTGGATTTGAAACAATTTACTGAACTACATAAAGCCCACTGTTGAAAGCCAGAGGTTTACAGTTTATAACACAGAAGACAGTGCTCTACTGTGTTTTGCAGAACAAATTCAACAATAGTGCATTGTCTACAGTGCACTAAATTCTATCACACATATCAAGCACTCAAAACCATATTATGTTTACTTGGACAGGCACTACCTTGGTCATACAAAACCTTGTCCAAGATTTTTGATACCACAGGAAGAATTGAATCTACATGGAAATTCTATGCCCAATCCCTTTTTCTTTTCTCAAAAGGGATCTAGTTTTGCGTGCTTAATGCTTTATTTGTTTCCTCTGTGCTCTGCTACAGTTTGATGGCTCTGTGCCACGTACTTAAAAAAAGATCCTTAGATAATTGTGGCAATTTTTTATAATAAAGCACTAAGTCCTAGTTTTGGTTTTGATAATTGGCTTGTGGATAAATAGTCTAGAATCACCAGAATGGAATGTTGATTTGCATATAAATCTATAGAGCTGCACCCTGGAATTGTGGGAGTATGGGGTCCCCCGTTACATAACCTGTCCGCCTCTCTCTTAGCTTTCTTTTACCACCCTCCCTTGTCTCCTCTTTCCTCCTTACCTCCTCTGCTTCCACACCCACTCCATTCATCCCAACCTTTGCTTTCTCTGTCTAATCCCAGGCCAGATTCATGTCGATAAGAGGCTGCAAGAGATCAAGGCCCAGTTGGAACGTGGCGAGGAGGTGAAGGGGGGAGTACTCACGCACATGCTCATCACCAGGGAGATGAATCTGGAGGAAATCTACGCCAACGTAACAGAGATGCTGCTCGCAGGGGTTGACACGGTGTGTGTCTGTGTGTGTGTCTTTATGCAATGTTATTACGAATGTGTCGAGAGGGGAGGATGTGTGCAGTAGAGGTGTGCAGAGATTCCGTGAGTGTGTGTTTTCCATGATGTGGAGGAGTTGTGAATCGCACGTGTGTGTCTGTGTGTCTGTCTGAGTCAGTGTTGAGTTTCAAGGGTTAGGTTTCTGGCGCCACATCCGTGCCTGTGTAGCTGTGCCAGCGTCAGGTCAGAGCAGTGAATCGGGGGTGGGGGTGAGGGTTGCGGGTGAGGGGGGGTGTTAGCGTATCCCACTCACAAAATTGTTCTCACTCAGATTTAGTTTCTCGTCATTTGTCTCTGTCTGTTCGATCTACACAGGGGGGCTTTTGTCTTCTTTTCTACCCGACATCTGTGTTACGTGTTCATGTTTTACCACATTAGACCTCAGCCGTACTCTCCTTGTAAATAATACTGACTGAGGGTTTAATCTTACCGAAGTACTAAATACATTTGGCACATTACTTATAAATATACAGTATATCTGTATTTTTTTCGCCAGTGGACAGATAAAACAATAGAATGGTGGGAAAGACTGGGAGAGAGGGTCAGTAACATGTAACTATTAAATTATCTACTACGAAATGATCTGAAATGATTTTAAATTGAATAACAAATGAATAACAAATTCATTATAACAAATGCATAGTGTTTTTTCTTTGAATAACATTTTAAGATAAAAAATAACGTTTCTATATAGTTTGACTCTTGTGTCTGTGTGTGCATTTGCATGCATGAGTGCGCACATATGCACAGCTACTGTCCAATTTGTTTTCACTGCTGTCAGATTAATTAGAATTATTGGTGTTGGGTTTTTGTGCTGATGGGGGGCCATGGGATGAAAGGGTGTGTATGTTTTTGTTGAACTTGTTGCAACGGCCACATCTTAGTGGGGGGCTGGCTTAGCTGAGCCATTACCTGACCCCGAGGTGCATTTGCCTTTACTCAGCAAACACAAGAGCTGTCAAGACATGTTAGCCACAGACAGAGTTATAGCATAGGCTGGCCAGAGGTGAGATGAGGGGGAAAATAGGGGTGGGCGCAAGGAAGTGGGACGCTGTCAAGAAACTGCAAAGGCGAGGGAACTGGCATTATGAGGGGGAGGAAAGAGGAGCCGGGAATGTCACGAAGCTTAGAAAATGGAGAGAAGATGTGAATTGGGGAGAGCAAAGCCTTGTACAGCTGTGTTTGGATGATTTTTTTATATGATTCGTCTTTGGCTTTGTGTGAGGTACTGCCAAACTCTGTGCCAGCTGAGGTTGATCAGGAACAAATGAGGTAGCTGGGAATAGAACGAGAGAGGGAGGGAACATGTGTGTAATGGAAGTGGGTAAGAGGAGATGGAAGATGCTACAGTGAAACCGACGGGGGGTATACGTATAAGGGAAGATAGCATTTTCAGCATTAGTTATTCCACTTGAAGACATTGACCTTACATTGACCTTTTAGGTCTATTCAGTGGGAATGTAGCAATAAGGAGGCTGGTTAAATGGCTTGACATGCCTAGACAATATCCAAGGTGTGGGTTTTCGTGAGGATATTTTACAAATACAGGAAAGTTGCCCTACATTTTCATTTTAGTCATTTGCCAACATCGATTCAGGCACAACTCAATGTACAGTTGCATGTCAATGCTGGAGAGATGGCTTTACTGCAGGTGGTCAGACATCTGAAACATTCCGATGGAAGGGTGTGGCAGTTAAGAAAGGAACAAGGAAATAATAATGAAAAGGAGAGGAATCTGATAGGGAAATCACGAGCTGAGTGGATAGTAATCACAGAAGGAAGATGTTGTAGAGGGAAGCATATGGCAATAAACAGTATGGGAAACATTAAGGAGATAGTAACATAGCAGTGATGTACAATACATATGTTACTAATTAAGAATTACTCTATATCTTGAAACGTTTTATATCTTTCTTATTCTTATTGCATTTCACCTGAACTGAATGGATGCATAATGTATAACTAATAGTGAAAAGGGGAACAAAAGTGTACTAATTTAATCAATATGTTGGTATCAAACCCTTTTCAAAACATCAAGGAAACATTCCCATCTATTTGTAATAAGCAAGGTGTCGAATGACTTCTGGACAAAATCCTAGAATCTGTATAATCATTTATTGGCAACACATTATCCCACTTATTACATGACTGAGAAATCAGCTGAGAAACAGTCCCATTGCTGTTACTCTGCTTGTCTTGGATCTTTGTTGCTACGTAAACACTGATAAAAGTTTCTATCATTTAAACATGAGTCCAAACAAACATGAATACTGAATGTTTTTAAAGTAGTGTTGTGTTTCTTTCTAGACGGCTTTCACCCTGTCATGGGCCAGCTACCTGTTGGCACGTCACCCACATATACAGCAACAAATCTTCATGGAGGTGATGAAGACCCTAGGACCCCAAAGACTCCCCACAGCTGAAGATGTCCCTCGTCTGCCTCTTATCAGAGGTCTAGTTAAAGAGACACTAAGGTGCAGACACTGTCACTCACACACACTCTGTAGCTTTTCATGTGTGTCAGTTCTTGCTCTTACAATTAGTGTTCAATACTTAAAACCAGACCGTCATTCTCTTGGCATCTGTTTCTTCTGGAGAGGATTAATGTGTAGGGATACTGAATAACAGTCATTGTGTGCCCCTCCCTTGGAGCAGGCTCTTTCCAGTTCTCCCTGGAAATGGACGGATTACCCAGGATGACATGGTTGTGGGTGGATACTTCATTCCTAAAGGGGTAAGAGTGATATGGACACGGCATTTGTGACAGTGTGCCTGTGTAAGAGAAAAAGCTGGACCGTAACAGTCAGCCAAATACATTACAGTGGAACCAGGCGTAATGTGATCCTGCATTACTCATGCATTTCTCTCATACAGATGCACCAAAAGCTATTTTCATGACACCAGTGACATTTCCTGTCCTTTCCCCCACTTTTGATAGACTCAGCTGGCATTGTGTCACTACTCCACATCCCTACATGAAGAGAATTTCCCCGACGCTTCAGACTTCCGACCGGAACGCTGGATACGGAAAGACTCCACAGATCGCGTTGATAACTTCGGCTCAATTCCGTTTGGCTACGGCATCAGAAGCTGCATCGGCAGGAGAGTAGCAGAGTTAGAGATGCACCTGGCTCTCACAAGGGTAAGGAATTAATACACTCACATCTTGCCAGTCCCATTTTGTCTCCATGTGTATCTACAAATAGCCCCAGTTACATTTCCATGATGTTTCTCCCTGCACAGCTCATTCGAAGGTTCAACATTTGTTTGTCGCCTCTCACTGATGACGTCAAGGCCAAAACCCACGGCCTGCTTTGTCCAGCTGCCCCCATCCACCTGCAGTTTGTTGACCGACAATACTAGACTCATGCTTGTCCTTCTAAGTCCTTCTGTACAGTATGTTTTATTAAGTGTGTTCAATCATTACTAGGGGCTTTGAGCACACTGCTTTTTAGTACACTTTTCCCTTTTAGATTTTACTGTAGATAGTGATCTGAGGTTTTACTCAGGCAAAAGGTAATGTCTAAACTTCCACTGTTTTGTAGTGAGAAGGACACAAAGAGTGGAGCAATGATGTAAAGACAAAAACTTTTTATTGGTTTATCGATTGTTCTTACTGAAAACCAGTTTCTTTGGACTGTTACTCTTTCCATTCATCTCTTTGAATGAGTGAATGAAAAGCTTTGAACTCGAAATATTTACACTGTATCCTTTGGTGCACAACACATGTCTTTAAACTAGTTTGTTTCCATCCGAGGTTTGAGAAAGATTTCCATTTCAGTGAACACGTTGAAAGTCGACCCTTAATGTAACAAGGTGTTTTAAGGAATACTCTAAGCTTTATTTGGTCATTATGTTTTGAATTTGCATTTTATCTGGCAGCACAAATTTTATATGAACTTTTGAGTCACTTAAGTGAAATGATTTTAATCCATGCACACAAAGATAAACATTAAAATTTCTGTTGATTGACAGGTTTTTAGGAAGCAGGACTATAACGTACATAGACTGATGTAAAAGTCTTCCACACGGAATTAAATCACCCTTTGTTGTATTTTTAATTTTGTAAATTCTACTTAGAGAGATCCAACATTTAGAAGAAATGTGAACCTTTTATCTAGGTCAAAATTATCATGCATCGTGAAAGACAAACATGGTTGCCTCTGTAATTTATGTTGATATCTTTCAAAGCAGACCAGTTATTAATCAAAAAGTAAAAAATGTGCTGTCATTGCTGAAGTAATAAAATGTAATGACCCCAGTATCAAAGAGTATATTGTGATAAGAGCAATGATGAAAAGTATAGTCTGTACTTTGGTTCATAAATTGTTTGTGTGAATACAAACATTGTGCCAAAAAGTCGGCTA
Source organism: Brotula barbata (assembly GCA_900303265.1). Taxonomy (NCBI): domain Eukaryota; kingdom Metazoa; phylum Chordata; class Actinopteri; order Ophidiiformes; family Ophidiidae; genus Brotula; species Brotula barbata. Next base: position 163,471 of record OMNV01008738.1, read on the forward strand.
TGTTTTGATTTGCGTGGAGAGATAATGTACGTCGAAGAACAGTTGCTGTTGTAAGGTGAAGAGAGGTTGTGCGACTGTGGCATTTTGAAGGATCACACTGTTTTGGATAGGAAAGGAAATGGAAACATTTATAGTTCTTTGTATTTATCTGCATTTGTCTCGTGTACTTTTATCTCTTTTGTAACCTGTAAATGTTGTACTGTAGTTCCAGTGAAACTGGCAGCCAATAAAAAATGATCTAATGATTCTTCAAATGTATTGTGTCATTTTCTGTCAAAAGCTACATGTCAGTATTATTAGATACACAAAAGGTCATGCGAAATGAATACATTTTAATTAATTCTAATGGCCACTATAATTTAATGCCCAAACCCTGTGTTTTGCAAAATAAAAACTTTCCCCAAAGAGAATTACAAGTAGGTGTGAACTAGATTACACATGATATAACTGTAAATGTTTGATCTGTTTTTCTTAAATGCTTGGAACAATAATTTAAGTACAAAAATAGAAATGCCTTTATAGAAATGATTTATGTCTAGCTTTAATGACTTAACCTTCGTGGAACATGCTTCTTCCAGAGCTCCTTGTTTCTAACACTGTGTCTGCTATAGTACTGATGAACTCCTCATTATATTCATTTAGATAGTCTGCTAGACTAGATCTTTAATAAGTTTGACACATTTTCACTCCGTTATTCTTTGCTACTTTTCCCATTTATCATCTCAGTTGCCATCTTTAAACCTCATTAAGTTTTTTTTAACTTTCTCCTTCTCTTTTACTACCACCTATCACCCCACCTACTGCCTGTCCTCCTATGAGTTCCCTCTGCCATCTCCTGTCCATTCATAGTACCGTCAAGATGAGTTAAGCTGCTGCTGCTCCCTTGTGCTACAAAAGAAAAAAAAAAGCACGTCAGTTCTCGTAAAGTGTCAGCATGCGTAAGTTTCCCTCTCTTTCTGGATGGTTCTACTGAATTTACAAGAGGGTAAAATGACGCATTTATATTCATGATGTAAACCCTCGCCCGAATATCTCACATAGACTACACTAAAATACATCCAGCCTGTCCTTAACAGCCAGAGACCGCAGGGGTTCTCAGTCAGAGGGCCAGGGATCCTCTTCCTTTACGGCGCTCATCCTCCGTGAGATAAAGTACATCTATCTATCAATGCTCATAGGTGGAAATGAATATGGATGCTGATGTGCTCGCCGCCAGGTAACTTCAAATCAGAGAGTCGTGACATTTGAGCTCTCTCGCGCTCCCCCTCCCCCTCTCCCTCTCTCTCTCTCTCTCTCCCTTTCTCTCTCCCTTTCTCACTCTCTGGGAGAGTTGCAGTATTACAAATTTACTTTCAAGTCATTCTTGAATGTTTTGCAATGGTTTTTGTGCTGCCCTGTTAGGTTCATGAATAATAAAACAATGCAATAAACAGATGCATAATAATATCCAAGTTGTCAAGTCCAGCAACGAAAAGACAACTCAGCGAGTAAAAAATAAAACTTAACAAGATAACAGCACCGCTTCAGAAGAAACTGAAAGTGCCCAAACTTGGCCATGTTGTTAAGGCCACAAATGGCCATAATTAGGTTACAGTGGGGAAGGAGGACACTAAGTGTTTTGCGACGTGGTTAATTGCTTATTTTCTGCAAGAGCAAGAAGCAGCAGTGGAACGTTATCGATGAGGGAATTTGTTCAAGGAGTATTAAACTACTGACCACAACAGTAATAATCCATACGTACAGAAGTAACTATAGGTACAGCTCCATCGCCCGAAGAAGTTGACAACTCCATCTCGCGAGATTTTATGCGAGAACACGCGGAAGTAAATAGTCGCTCAATGGCATATTAGCTAAGAACGAGGAGATAAAGTGGCACATTTAGCGTGAATAGTGCTGCTACTTAGCTAGTATTCTCAATTCTGGCCATTCTCAGTTTTCTGATTAAATCGAAGGGACGTTGAGTAAATATATGAATTTTATAATAGTATTATAATAACTAAACCATAAACGGGAATCCGGGATTCGCACAGTGCGTTTGGGCCTAGAGAAACGTATGCTATTGCTGCTAGCTAAGGCTAACGCGGTTAAATAAAGCTACATTGCCTTCAGCAGCACAGCTAAATGCCAGCATATGTCGGTTGTCATCTTTGACAGATAGATCCAGCTAATGTAAAACTCCGGTCGTGGTGGAGGAAAAGCTCGATTCGATCTAAAATGATCATCGAAAATCTTGATGCATTGAAAACGTGGCTTTCTGAAACTCTGGAGCCCATGTAAGTAGCGTATGCTTTGGTCCACTCCGCTGTTAGCTATCAGCCAGCTAATACTGTTTGTGATTTGGAGTAAAAACAAACGCATATCGTTATATAACGTTTGCTATGATTTCGCCACCAAAATTAATAAGCTTATAGTGAAATTCTAACGTGTACGTGTTTTATTTCTTTCTGATTCCAGCTGTGATGCAGACCCGTCTGCCCTCGCTAAATATGTTGTTGCGTTAGTAAAGAAAGACAAAAGTGAAAAGGAGCTTAAAGCCCTTTGTATAGACCAGTTGGATGTCTTTCTCCAGAAAGGTAATAAATTAACGTCCTTACATGTACTTTTGGTTATTTTTTAACTTTGCATGTCTTTTGTACAATGGCTTGTCATATGTGTTACTGTGTATGCTGCCTTTTAATTCCTCCATTCACTGATTTAACTGCTTATACTATGTAGTGTTGTTGTGGGTTTGGAGCATATCCTAGCATCATTGGTTGAGATGCAGGTAAAGCCTGGTTAGGGCTAACGCTCAATGAGACCAACCTATTCGCTTTCACAATTTTAGAAGCGTTTCCAATTCATCCAACCTCCATGACTCTGGACTGTAGGAGGAAAGATGGGCATCTAGCACAAAAAGGTCCCAGTTGGACTTGAGCACAGTACCTTGTTGCTGTGAGGCAACCTGGATGGATGGATGGATGTATGGGTGGAAGAATAATGTCACCTATTTGTTTACGCACGCATTTAGTATTTAGTGTAACCAATGTTGCTAATGTCTTTCAGAGACCCAACCATTCGTGGATAAAATGTTTGAAGCTGTTAACAACAAAAGCTACCTCTCCCAGCCGGATCACACATCATCTGCTGTCAAAGTTGAGAAAGATGAGCAGAAAAAGGATGAGGTAAGTTCAGAAAATGTGAAGAATGTTGGTAACCTGTTAAACAAGGAATAACTTTCTTTACAAAAAAAATCATTGGCAGCAATGTGCCTCTTCATATACTATATATTTAAATTTTTGTTTTTCTTATGCAGCCCAATCGAGAAGAGGATCGCGACAAGAAGTTTCCTCGACGATTGACTCACAGCCCTCCACAATCAAGCTCTCGCTACAGCAGAGATGGCAGGTGTGTGCACCCACCTGTTGTTCTTTGTTTGCTAAACATCCTGGCTAATGTTTTAATTTACTTCATTTTTCAGTATTTACTTCACTTATTTGGTTATATTTATTAAATCTAATTCTTAGAAGAGGAGATGATCGGAAGCGTGATGACCGGTCCCGGAAAAGGGATTATGACCGCAACCCACCAAGAAGGGACTCATACCGTGAACGCTACAACCGCAGGAGAGGCCGCAGTCGCAGCTACAGTCGTAGCCCCAGTCGAAGCTGGAGCAAGGATCGCATGCGAGACCGTGACAGAGAGAGGGACAGGGATAGAGACAGAGACAGGGATAGGGATAGAGATCGCAGCAGGAGCAGGTCCCACAGCAGGAGTCGGTCTAGAAGCAGGAGCAGAGGTAAGAACTTGTGATTGATGCTTCTGAAATAAGTCTGGAGGTACAAGCAGACTGGACAATTCAGATTGTGTGTTGAACGTCGGTAAAAACATGTAATGTATCTTTTTATAATCAGATTCTCTTTTGATTTTTGCCCCATTCTGCTAACAGAACGAGATTCTGTAAAGTTGAAGTATGACCATGATCGTGTGGACCGACCAGAGAGTGGCGAGGGTTACAGCCCAGCAGTCCTGGTCTCCACTGCAACCACTACACATTTCCCTGTCCCCACCCTGAGTAGCACCATTACAGTCATCGCACCCACACATCATCATAGCAACAGCAACACTACAGAGAGCTGGTCAGGCTTCCACACTGAGCACCCTGTAGATCGTGGCCCTTTTAATAGGGGACCAAATCCTCAACAGAGGAAGCGATGTCGTGACTATGATGGTAAGTGGAACTGAAGAAAAACTGATACACTTAGATAGTTCTGTGTGGAATGCATGCATACATGTCTACTTTTGTTTCAGAGAAAGGCTTCTGCATGCGCGGGGACATGTGTCCTTTTGACCATGGAAGTGATCCTGTTGTAGTGGAGGATGTGAATTTACCTACAATGCTGCCCTTCCAACCTCCACCGATCCCTGGTGTCGACCCACAGCC
>OMNV01008742.1:14941-29341 GCA_900303265.1 Brotula barbata
ACACACATTCTACATAAACTCATAACACATACTGCATGAAAGCATCCCTACTTAATAACACTCACAGGTGGATTAACTGTTCACTTTTTTACAGTATACAGATAAATGGCCAGTGTGGAAAATATATGTAAATGTATGCTAACGTATGCATATTCTCTATATTAACCTGAAATATGAAAATCCATTCAGAAGTCCACTAAGGGCACAGAATCCCCTCTCCATCTCTATTCACTGAGAAATAGTATCTGGCTTTGAAACCTATCAGCCTATTACATCAGAGCAGAGGGAGTGATACTGTAGAGTAACATATTACTGTTGTGTTGCAGAAAATGAGATATGCTGTTGAAAAAAACTTCCACTGGCTCTGATAGAACTACTTTTGCATTTAAAAATAGTTAGAAGAACTGATTTGAACACAGAATCCTTCAACCTGAGGCATTGCTGAAGATTATTTATGTGGCCAAACCTTCATGAATTTAGTTTTTCAGAAAACAAGATGATTAACACACTTCCTGTTGTTACGTTAAAACCTTTTGTTTCCTCTTTTTTTTTTTCTTTTTTTATCTCCGCTCATCTTTCTGTCTGCAGTTCAGTTTTGGCCCTCTCTCTGGTACCCAGGGAAACCGGCTTGTTTCCATGACAATGTCTGCAGGCAGAACACTGTATTTGTCTTAAGCTGGATAAGATCAGAGTCAGTTTCATCCTCTTTACACACACACACACAGACATGCACACATACCTCCTTGCAGACACATACACACACGCACGCACACAGGCTCAAATGCAAAGAGTAAAGCATCGAACATTGAAATGCAGGCACACGGGAAAAATGCACGCGAACTAATCATGGATTCATGCATACAAGCGACCGCGCACACAGAGCATCAAGTTAAATCTAGCCTGATAAACAAATGGGCACGCTCATACATCCACACACACTATCACGCAACGGACAGGCACACACGGAGGTACACTATAATTAAGCGTCTTACCGGAGGTTAACAAATAACAGGAGCGTAATATTTATTTTCATAAAGGTAATGTAATAGAGTTTTTAATGAATGACGTGGCTTTTACACATGTTGTAGTCGTGCGAGACAAACTCCACGAATGAATGCTTGCTTTTGTGTGTGCACGTGTTTGTCTGAGAGCCCGATTGTGTGCGCATTTGTGTACTTATTTGTTCTCGTTTTGGCAAACAGCAAAAGAAATGAACTTCAAATGCCAGATGGGGTATTGAAGTGAATCGCCAATTGGGCCACTACCCTAAGCAGCCTCCCAGACACAATGGAAATTGCTGGAACAGGTAAAAGAAAATTGCAACACCGACCGGCCGATTTCTCTTTCTCTCTCAAGAGTGGAGAGTGTGTGTGTGTGTGTGTGTGTGTGTGTGCCTGTGTGTGTGTTTGCATGCTTTGGATAAGGTATCTGCATCGCCGCTGAATATCATCTCGGCTGATGTGAGACCACGTCAAGCCGGTGAGCCCAAGGAGAGATCCAGTGCCCCTGCTGAGAAACGCTGCAGTCTTATCTCACCGCTCGTCTCCCTCTGCGTCTCCGACCTTCTCGTTCCACCCCTCCTTTCCCACTTTCCGAATACGTTCCTATCTTTTCTCACCATCACTTTTCTACACTCTTTTACCCTATTCCGCCCACCCTTCGCCCTCCCTCCCTTTCACACTCTCACAGCCAACCTCCACTCTATCTTTCCCCTTCGTCCTCTCTCTAAATGGTGATTTTGTTTGATGTCTTTATTTTTAGGTGAATACAAAGTGCACCGGCTTTGCTTGAACCCTGTTAGTGTTGCAGCGATTGAGCAAAAATGTTAATGTACGCACTTACAACAGGATGGTAATTGTATACAATTACCAGTAAATGTATACATTTACCAGTGGGATTGCTACACATTTCCCATGATAAATCAGTGAGCGTACATCTCGCTGATAATGTAGGAGTAGCGTTCTGTTCGTGGTGCTGTGACTTTCATTACAAGAACTCCACGGGTGTTAACTATTAATGAGTGTTGTACTACAATACACTCTAATGCATGTTGTCATGTTAGTAGTGGAGAACAGAGGCAGCATTAGTCTCATTATTGATGAGATAAAATTTTGGAAAATGGTTTTTCCCCCCCAATATAAATCTGTCATGCTAGCTGATAGCAAGGGCAGATAGAACTTAGATTAAACAGTTTTTTTCCCTTAGTGTGAGATTTGGGCATCAGAAACCACAATCAGGCCAGTCAGTCAGCCAGGCAGGCAGACAGCCAATCATTACAACACTTGTCTACTTGTCTGATATCACAAATCGGCCTTTTCTCACCCCATGTTGAGTACTGCTCATTTTCCTGCTGTTACTTACTGTAAAGCATTGGAACTACAGTGAATGGTATATTTGTAGTATTTTTTGTATTTGAAAATACAATAGTTATAGAATAATAATTGTTATAGAATTTGGAGCAATTTCTGTGATATTTTGGGACTTCTTCTGCTCATGACAATGGATATGATAATTGGCGCTCGGTATTTGTTTAGTATTGTTGAACATTTTTTTGCACCAGTAGCAGTTCAACACCTGTCTTATGATGACAAAAACAAATACATAACATGTTTGAGACTACATATATATTTGTGTTTGATCATATAATAATGTTGATGATGATAACAACAACAACTACAATAATAGTAACAATAACAACAACAACAACAAGAAGATTCTATGTCCAGCCATCTTTATGATAGACTGTATAAATTTATGTAAGTATCCTGTGGTTACTGATTCTGTACAATAGTCTCTTACGTGCAGCAGATGAGGGTTTTTTGTTGTTGTTTTTTAAACCAAAAGAATTTTAATAACCTGAGAATTTAACGGGTTTCAAAAATTTGACTTCAGCGGCCTTGTATTTTATTAAAAACAATAATTATGCCTTTTGTGATTTATTATTAGGACCGCTACATGATGATGACTAAGAGGAGACATGCTGTACTTTTGCTGGTACTGACTGGTTCCTCTTGTCTTGGCATCTGTTACCACTCCCAACTTCACATATGGTGCAGGCAGCAAGGTTCTCTTTTATGTGTGTCCGTGCGTGTGTGCGTGCGTGTGCGCATGATAGAGAGAGAGCGAGGGAGTAAAATGTATGCCTACAAAAGGAGGAGACAAAGAATGAAACAAACATAAAGGGAAAAAAAGAAATCTATAGTTGTGGAAGTGAACGTGTGTGTTTGTGTGTAGCCTGCGTGTGATGCCATCTGTGTGTTTTGCCATAAGACAATGTGTGTATGTGTTAAAATGAGCTGATTTGATTGCCAACGCTCTATGAGTCACAAGTGATGACTCACAATCCACCTCCCCTTAACTCACACTTATTTGCACTCACAAAAACACAGATTTTGCATGCATGTGCGCGCACAAACACACACATGCACGCATACACACAAACACACAGAAACACACCTCATTTTCCCTCCCGCTTCGTCCATGGACCGTGAAGAATATGTGCAGGCAACCTTACTCATGCATATTTACACTGAATACACACTCACTCACCTACTCAGCGGGCACTCTGTAAAGGTTATTGTGTACGAGGGTGCGAATGTGTGTGTATGTGCGGTTGCGCACGTGTGTGTATAAAGGTCACTTCAAGCAAGACAGACCGCTTGTCTATGCTGCGCACAGATTGTTGGACCGAGATTGAGAACATTTGGACATGCAGACGGACAACCATTATTAACTGAACACACAGCCCCAAAGATTAAGAACAATACAAACAAGCTCTCCTGCTAAATATGTTCAGAGAACCGCTCATTCCTATTCAGAACCTCCAGTCGCTCATTCACACAGAACCCTTCACGGTCTATTCTTGACCAGACACAGAGGAGAGAAAAGGAAAAATCTGCTACTTGGCTTTAAGCACATTTTCCATCCAGATTATCGCTGCTCAATACTTTTCAAAAAAATCCATTTCCCCCTCTTCCTTTGGCTGCTCGATACTTATGAAAATCCAATTTGGCTCTCTCTTTTCTTTCTTCCCTTTACAATTCGTGTATTTTCACCACTCAGAGTGATTAGTGATCTGTGGGTATAGATTCCAGGGAGAATGATAGCTGTGTTTTATGGTGAAGGGGAAAGGTTTGGGGCTCCCCATCAGTGCTGATGTCCCTTGGAGAAAGACTGGGCTGGGAGGGCAGACTGGAGCACCGCTGGCTCTTTGCAGATACAGGCAGCTACTCTACATAACAGGAGAGAAGACGACTCACTTTATCTCTCTTCTTCCCTCCCGCTCCCTACTTCCCTCTCTACTCCCTCTATCATTTATTCCTTTAGCTCTTCTCTACAGGCACAGTCTCTTTTTCTCGATTTCTCAAGCACGCACACACAGACACCGTCAGGCAGGCATGCACACACACATAAACCCACGCAAACGTGCACACGCACACACACAGACTCTATCTTTCTGAGACACCCCCATCCGATCCACCCCCTCAAAGAAACTCATTTCAGCTTTACGGACTCCTCAAAAAGCCTCTTTACGCTGAGCTAACCTAAGCTAGGCTTCGCCTGCACCATTTGACAGCCTTTACATCTCAGTATGCAGAGCAAAACACACACACGTGCACAAGCGCGCACACGCCGCACACGTACAAACCATCTTTCATGTGTACACTCTTTGAAAGATACTTCAAAGGTTTAAAAATAAATAAAGGGAAAATTCGTCCATAGTTCTACTTTCAGCGTAGCACAATCCAACCATTTACAATAGGGAGGGCATCCACTATACACAAATACACCAAATACATTGTGTAATAACGCAGAGAACATATGTTAATACATGGCGCTCCCTAAGTAGGTGATTTAAAATGCTGAACACGAGCCAGATGAAGCAATTAAGTTTTCACTGCCACCTGGATGATTCATAGCAGATATTTTAAGGCACAAACTCCGCCAGCAGGAGCTTACTTAGCAATCAAAATGTAGCAAAATGCTCAGATAGAAATGTCTTGTCAGAATAGAGACGTAACCTTGTATTCGATGGCCTGAGACGTCCTTTGTGCTCGATTCAAGATATTTCTATCTACTGATGCAGATGAGCATTTCATTAACTAGCAGGCACATTTCACCGAATACGCAGCAGCCCTGTGCAAGCCTTCATCGTGTCCTCTCTCATCCAATCAAACACAATAGCCTTAGATCTGCCCCTCACCGTCAGCCTTGTCTTTATGGGGACAATCAGTGTATTCATCAGCGTCATGCAGAGCAAACCAATCAAACAGCACCTACCTTCAGATTTTCAAAAGCACCATAGGCTGGAGCTCCTACTCATTCACACGCACACACACTGAGTCGAAACATACTCGCGCACGCATGCATCATGAGCTTACCTTTCCGACAATGACAGATTCCGATTGAATAGCAACCAAAAATACGAAGTAGATGTTGTACACAGCTAAAGGTCTGTGTTCCCATACAAACAAGTGCTTGACATCACATTTATCTTAAAACTATACAGAACAGCCCAGTAGTGGTAGATAAGAAATAATTGGAGGTATCTCTGAGCTTGGCTAAATTCAAAGAGGGTGAGTTGTCTCAACGGTGAGAAAAAGTGCAGGTAACAGAGAAGGAAGAGGAAGAGAGGGAAAAGACAAATAGGGCCAGAAGAGGAAGGCGGAATTGAGAGTTTTATTCATCAGCGAGGTTTTTAAAAAGGCAAAAAAGTCGCCATTGATTTTGGGCTTTATTCAAAAAATCCTACGTAACTTTGAGGTAGATGTACAACAGCATTACTTTCATACATTGCAAAAAAAGACTGCAGAGCAAAACATGCTGGAAGTCAATAACAAGGCATGGATGAACGTGGATGAATGCAAGCAATAGCAAAGTTTTTTTTGTAAAAACTGCCACAGTCATCGATTAACTCTGATGGAAAGGCATACACCATGCACACACTCACTTTACGCCTGCATTCCCTCGGTCACACAATCTCATTCATAAATGAAAAGAAATGAGGTGAGGTGGAAGAGTAAAGATCAAATCAAACCATCCGTGGACTCAGTCGGTCAGTCAGTCCTTAGCTCCAATTCCATGACAATAAACTCTGCCAAGTTTATCCCAGCCAAGTGCTGTCAGGCCACAGCCATCTACATTACTCCCTCCCACATCAGCAGCCATGAGTCTACAATTTATTCCAGCAGAAGTTGATCTCAAGCTCTAAGATCAGCTCATTAAACTTCAACAATGAAGCACAAACACACGATCTTAAAAGACACACTTCACATTGAAGTGGTACTGTCTATATGTCAAAGTCATAGTTACTTCATCCATTTCAGATTAAATTGAAACTTAAATTTACGGTGAGACCAAATGGCACCAGTTGACATAAAGGAGTCTAATTTACAGAAAAACTGACCTTAGTTCAGTGCCTAGACAGACAACTTCCTCCCGCGCCAAGTGATGATGGAGTGGGGGAGGGATACAAAGTGTTGTGATGGTGGGGTGAGAAGGTAGGGGATGATGGTATAGTAGAGGACAACAGGAAGTGAGGTAAGAGGAGGTCATACCTTGGTCGCCAATCATCAGGTGTGCCAGACCTTAAAGGAAGACAAGAGCACAGTCAGCACAGCAAAGGACCATGGGCGTGATATGTCTATTTGTATGTGTGTGTGTGGGTCTGTGTGAGTTTGTGCATGAGCGTTTCTGAGACAGGACTCTTTTAAAGACACACTGGTGATGGCTTGAGTTCTCTATGTTTTTCTGTTTAACTGTGCGTCTGCTTGTGCTTTTGTGTAAATGTTTATGAATTTTCCTGAAGACATCAAATGTCTGGAAGACTCACTCTGAATATACTTTCTCATACGAGGCAGCAATCCTACGCTCATGCATACCCAGGCACATACACACACGCATATCTGCAAAGGGAAATACTAATGTGTCTCATGTACTTGTGTGTCCGTCTGTATATATAACCTGGAGGCACCAGCCACTCTAGATGATAGCATATGGAATGTAGTACTTACCAGCCATCACCAACCAATCCCTACATACCCAAACAGACCAAAACTTTATGCATTTATGCTGGCTAACATCGATTTTCACAATAGAAAATGTGAAGAGAAAATGATTTAAGGAATAAAGAGACGAAATGACATGAAACACCTTCAGAAAAGGGGAAGAGAGTAAAGGACAAAATAAGAGTAGAAAAAAAGTATTTATGTAGTTAAAATAGGAACAAGAAAGAAAGACGAAGTTAGAGAATTAGACAGACAGACAGATAGATAGATAGATCGATCGATCGATAGATAGATAGATAGATAGATAGATAGATAGATAGATAGATAGACAGACAGATAGACAGATAGATAGATAGACAGATAGATAGACAGACAGATAGAGAGAGAGACAGACATTCATTAACATGCATGCTCAGCCCTTGGGTTACCATGGCTACTTACATGCACACCCGTCCCGGGTAACTGTGGTAACATACATGCAGTCCACGCAAACATCACAATGGATACCATGCTGCACTGGTAGCCAAACTCAGGTCGTGTACACACACACACACACACACACACACACACACACACACACACACACACACACAAACATACAGCTGCATTAAAATGCACAATCTCTCACCATACGACTCCACATTTGTACAAATGCACATAAGCGCATACATACCCAGCCACACTTGATACAGAGGGTGGAGGGTGTGGGTGTAAATATACATTCCTACCTGTACGTTGGGATTCAAGAGCCGTTTACCCGAGACCTTACCTTGCAGTCGCCTCTTCTCCCCAGAGCCCCCTGACAGATGCATGCAACACACTCACACATACGCACACACAGCCACATTCTCGCTGAATTCACACGTACCGGCACACATACACCTACAATGACTATGGCAGTATTAATAATGTAAAATAGCAGGAAAACATGTAGGGATGGATTAGCAGTGCAGGAAGACGAGGGACATGCATGTGTTAATACCGGGACAGAATGTGTGTGTGTGTGTGTGTGTGTGTGTGTGTGTGTGTTTCTGTATACAATATGTGTATCTGTGTCTTCTGAGCTGGAGTCTTGTCTGAGTGCTTCTCTGCCTCTGCCCTTGTGCTAGTAATATGGCAGAAACAGGTGGAGCCATTAGCATGCTAACAGCAATCTGCCCTCAAGGACAATGCAAGCCTGGCCAGGCCTAACAAGCCAGGTTCGCGCAGCCTTAACTGGAGGACAGAATAGCATAAGCAGTAATTACATCTATGCAAAGCTCTGCCCCTGCACTCTTTACTTACAGGTATGTTTTTTGAGGGCCTAATGATCTCTTTTAATGACCGTCTCAAATGGCGCTGCAGCTAAGGACCAGTTTCACAATCTCCAGGTTATCTTTCATGAATTGTCGATAAAATGAAAAATTCCCACAGCCATAGTTTTACTATATAATCACTTCAGCACTGTTCAAAATGCTTATTTAATCTGACCAATAACACAAAAACTCAGACCAGGAAAGAGACATTGTTGGTCATTTCACTACATAAAAGACCAAACTGATTAATCAAACAATCAACTAATTGTTTCAGTGCTTGACTGAACTGTACACGAGTCCAAAACTCATTCAACTCAGCACACCATGATATAAAACAAATACGAGCAGGAAATATTCACAGTTGCTTTTCCTCGTATAACAATTAAAGCAGTAATAAAGCTGGAGGTAAAATAAGGAGATGTAGGAGCCATGAATATTGTTAAGAAGAAGGCCACAACTGCCAAGGCCAAATTTGGGCTTTTTGATTTGTGGGCTCAAACAATTGCTCCAGTTTCTCTACTAGCAGAGTATTTGTTCAACATTATAGATTTTTAGTGCTTTCTTTTTCTATTTCAACCTCACAGCTTCATTGTGTGGCTTGAGTGAGGTTGCTGGATTACAAACAACATTATAAGTTGATGTTTCCACAGAACAAATAAACCTTTATACCTGAAACATCCTGACACAAAACAAGGTACAAAAGGAAATAATGATTGTTTCCATTACCAAAGAGAACACTAGAGTCTCTCCTCAGAAAAACACAATCACACGATGCATTAGACGATGTTAATAGAGTATTTGTTATTTTATTAAAAGGGTATTCAGATTCAGTTCTCTGCTGCCACATATATACGTTTTGAAAACTCCTCAGAGTACTTTCGAAGATATAGTTCCATTTTGTTTTGACATATGCTACCATCATAGTGATATTGATGGCACATAAGTTATCTTGGTAGGATGAATCCTATTGAGTTGACGGTATGTCAGCTGTACACTGGGCCAAGCACAACACAGCATCCAAAAAATATTCAACTATGTATGAGGATTGACTAAAAATGTTGTTTACGGCTTTTCAATATATTATATGTTGCACCATATTCCTTGGGGCTTTTTTTCTTATTCACTCACAAATGATTAATTAAAACAGTCGCGTGGGTTCTGGAAACCTCTGATAGGCATTTGTCATCTTTTTTTTCACATTTAATTCAATAAACAAAGAACTAAAAAAAAATATCGTTAGTTGCAGCCCTAGTTTGAACTAGAGCACATTTGCAAACATTCCACATGTTTGAAATATGTTTTAATGAGATAAAAATGTTGATTTCTGCCTTTGGCCACAGCTGTCATCCAGTATAGTCGTGAGATAATTGTTCTGTTATTCTGGCTTAAGACTGACTTTTCAAAATCAATGTCTAAATCGTTGATGAAATACCACTCTTTAATAATAAATTCTTTATTTTATCCACTCTTTCTAATGCAGTCATACTTCATTTTGTTATGCAATTTTGCTTTAGTTTTAATGCAACATTACAACTTAGATTTGAAAAAAATCGTACATATGTATCATCCGGTATTCAAAATATCTCACCACAGAATTCTAGATCTTCACTTACTACAAAGTTAATACTAGCAAATCTACTACAATACAATACACTTCACGTACCACTTCAAACTACTACCTCATGTTTATTAATGAAGCAGAAGTTAATGGTGGAGAAGTGAGGAAGGGGTATATATACATTTATACTTCTTCCTACTCCTTTTGGTTACTCTTGTTTTGTTTTTTTGTTTGTTGGTTTTCTTATCTGTTTTTATATTTTATGTTCAAAATAAATAAATTCATTCATTCATCACCAGCTGAAGCCTTCCACTCTATGGAACCATGCCTATCTCCGTAGCCAGTGCCAGTTCTAGACATGGTTGTGGCACTTGTTCTCAACAGCGACCCTTGGTGTCACACGCCAGCAACATCCATACAAATTACAGTCCATGTCCAGATATACGAAGCCCCGTAAGATCCATAAGTAGCACCTTGCTGCAACAAAGCACCAGTTAAAAAGAAAGTGGTGTATTTAGTGAAAATGTCCTATATACCTTTCTTTTAGTCCGTGGAGTGCTGGGGCTTGCACACTGAGTATGTGCATGTTTGTGAATCCGAGCGTTCTGCTTACATGTGAGTATTTTCTCAGCGTACTCTACCTTCACGCATGACAGAAAACTGGATCAGACTGGCCTGAATCACATTTTATTCTCATTCGCATGTCGCTTAGCGACTGCATATCATATCTTCACCTGTCACTTCCTCAACTTATAGACACCTCACCTGCAGCAAGACACAGCTGCAGACAGCATGAGTTGGCCGAGGAATAGGGATAAAGACAGAGGCAGAGAGGGAGGAAGAGAGACTTGTATGAAGACTTCCCGCCGGTCCTATCTCCTTGGCAATGTAGACAATACCAGTTAGCTAAGTGGTATGGTGATACGGAGGTGGCTAGAGGCTTAAGGGTGCTGTGATGCTGGGTGGGGTGTGAGGTCAGGTCAGTGAAGAAGCGTGGCCGTGTAGCAAGGCCACTCACCTGGCTGATGCATTGGTGTCACTGACAAATCAATAGCTAAGGCTTCATTGGCGTCGAAATGAAAAAGAAATACAGTTGTCCAGAGTGCTATTGATTATGAATGCAGATTTGCGCTGTGAGTGAACTGAAGCAAATCTGACGACACAGACAACTAAGCAGGGGAAATGAATGCATTTGCAGTATTGGCCATAACAAGGTAGCTGAGTTCATTAAGCAGCTGTTATGTTTTTGTAATGGCCATCATTACAGTGGCCAGCATATTGGCACTTGTATTGACCAAAGGCTTATTTGACAATATAAAGGGAGGATGTTCTGGGGAGTTATAATGTATTCAACAAATCATTTTTGTGATGGTATTTCACTTTTGCGCCTTCCACTTACACATAAAATTGTTTTATTTCTTATATCAGGCTATTTATCGTGGCCATTTTTCGTTTTTATACAGTGCGACTGACAGGACACTATTTCTACCGTTATAATATGTGGGGACACTGACATAAACACATGCACTCATTTACAAACAGAGCATCTTAAAGGGTTCCAAGCTGTTCAAATTAATGGAAGGCAAACGATTGTGCACACTTCATCCTATGTTGGTACCCGTCAAGGTCAGCTACAATCAATGCAAATCCATTAACACAAGCAGCCAAATGTCAGCCATATAACAACTACTGATTCTTAGCCTCTTAGCCTACTTCCAATAAAAGTCTCTCAGCTGGAGCCAGCGACCCTATTCCTATTCAATCTATACGTGTTATTGTGCTTTGCCCATGAACACCAATAAAGCCCAGAAAGGGTCGTACAGCTGACCAAGTAAGGATTTAGGGAAGATTCAGGAATTAGTCCCAAATCTCCAGACTTTCTAGCTTCACAGTCTGAATGCAGGTCAGATGAGCAGCTCTCAAGCTCTCAGCTTCAACCGCACTTCTTGGGGGGGGGCTGACAGTGCTGAGTTCTGGAGATGCATACCAAATTGTGAGTTATTGGCAGACTTATGAATCAATATTTGACATAATCAGTATGCATGTCCTGCGCTATTTGTGAAAGCTGCTGGGCCATACACACCAACAGAGTGCAGCAGCAAAGGTGTCAAGGAAATACACGTTTTCACTGAGCAACTGGAGGAGCAAACTGGAGGTATAAATTTGGAAACATTTACCCGGCAAACTAAGTGTGTTGCGTGTGTGATGTCAATGTACAGTATTAAAATGCATGTATGTGAGTATGTGAAGGATGAGACGGTGTATGATGGTTCAGCGTGATTCTGAGTCTTACCTTCGCTGCAGTCGTTTCCTTGGAAACCGGTGTCAGAGCAGTCGCAGACGGCCTGGTCGTTGACCACGCTGCACACCCCTCCATTCTGACACTGGTGGTCCGGCCCACAGCCGGCTGTTATTGTGACACCTTCTGAGCTGTCCAGTGTCACCAGTGAACCATTAATGCTCACTGCCGTGATCCAGCCACGGAAGGCAGGGTGTTCCCGCACCGAAGGAGAGGTGAGGCGCAGGGGAGAGGAGTGGAGTTCTGGTGAGACTCCTCCCATGAAGGTGTGGCTGAATACTGTCATGTCTCTTCTCTTACTCTTCACTTCTGCCCATCCCTCCATTCGACCATCCACCTCCAGTGAGGTATTTCTCCAGTCCCGCTTGACACGCACTGCGTGCCAGTGCCCGTCACTCACTGCCACGCCTGACTGCAGTTCAGCTGGCTCAGCACAGAAGATGGAGAAGCGCAGGCGGAGGTGGCCATGCTGGAGCAGCAGCTCCAGGAAGTCGCAAAAGCCCTCGTCGTCCAGGTAGAGCAGCAGGCCCTCCTGGCTGTGAGTCCGCAAGCTGAAGCTAAGCACACTCTCACAGCAGGCGTTCCACACTGGGAACCGCCCCCACTGACTGGATACACCACCAAACTCCAGCACCTCTCCCTGGGCCTGACCCCCCACACTGCATAGGCACAGCCCCAGGAAGAGCAGAGGGGCTGCCGCCCAAACGCACACCGCCATCACACTCATACACACACTCACACTCACGCTCACACACAGGAAAAGAAATGGGCTAGAGTTGGGGTGTTCCCTCTAGCCTACTGCTCATGGTGAAAACTGTCGTGTACTTTGTAGCACACTCTCTATGTGACTTAGTTGCACCCTGTTGTCTTTGGCACGCTTTTACAGGGAGAGACACCTACAATAAACGGCTCCAACGGGGTCAAAACTCAGCTCCCACTGTCTTCTTAGCACCCGCGGAGCATCTTTCCTTGCCCGGGCCAGGGGTATTTCCAGTGTTTCGCGTCTTTTCCGAGATCTAAGCTAAAATCTTCCCTCCATTCAGTTCTTTTTCATGCTTCAACTCTGTGGTATGAGATTGCAGGGGTATGCATATGTGTGTACATCTAGCTGAGTGTTAGAAATGTGACAAACACCATGTGAACTCCATCTTTGTGCCCCAGATAGGGCCTTATCCCCATGCAGGCAACTCCCAGCGGAGCGTGAGTGAGTGTGTGTGTGGCTCACACACCGGTAATGGAGAGAAATGACACCGTCATAGCAGAATGTTCTCCCCCTCCTCCCTGTCTTTGTAGGGCAAGACTTAAAGTGTGTGTGGGCAAATGTACGTGTGTGTGCGTGACTGAGGGTGCGTGGAAATGTGCGTCTCTCACTGCCGCGTCATCACTCTCTCCAGCGACCTACAGAGAGAACAGAGACAGCACAATCAACCAGGGTCACATACACACGTAAACACACACACAGCTCAAGCCTTCTATTATTATCAAATTACTCCTTCTCATGCACTCCTCCTCGCTGGCAAACAGACACATACACACATCATTATTACATTTAACAGCCCCAGATTACTAATCACCGTGGACACACCAGGCACCCAACATTTGTACTTTCAAGTCAAACACACACAGAGACACACACACACACACACACACAAACACATATGGATACAAAGAGCATGTTCTCAGCAGAGCTCCCATCATGCCGCAGGAGATTTTGTTTAAGGTGGCATACCTGCTCCTGTCATACACCGCTATGAATCCCACTGCTGTGTCTTCTGAGACTTAATATGCTCACGGACACACCTCAAGCCACGAGTGTGGATTCTTAATTATGCTCTCGGAGCGTTAAAAGACGGTGAATCGTGGCCACCTCGCGTCACCGTCATGAAATCTGTGGGTTCCATCACAAAGAGGAGAACAGCACCGCGCTCTGCGGCGGATGACTCAAACGCGGCTCGCTTATCGAATTAACGCACCGCTCGCTCACTTGCTAATGAGTAAATACATTCAACACAACACACCGACTACAAACGCGCGCGTAGCCCCTGCACACACACACACACACACATACACACACACACACGCACACACGCACACACTTCATTTTCCGCGTCTCAAGCCTCCGAACGGTGGAATTTGCGGCGACATCGCGTTATTGATAGAGGGGGTGAATGAATGCGGTTGAAATATCGATTCTCGATTTGCGGCCATACCTCCTCTCCCATTTTTTCCTCCTCTTGTGCC
>OMNV01008742.1:39680-66448 GCA_900303265.1 Brotula barbata
TGTTGTTGTGGGGGGGGGGGGGGGGTTGTATGTTGCCTCCTGTAGCTACCAGCAGAGAGTCTGCCAAGTGCCCAGAACAAATTATCTCCGACCAGGGTGACAGAATCCCTTTCTTCATATCAAGTGTGCCCCTTCACCTGTCAAGCACAACATTCATTGAAAGCACAATTTTTCATCTTCAACTTCACACCCTTTGTATTTTCAACACACCATTTAAATCAATAAAATGAAAAAGCAGAAAAAGGATGAAAACTTTCCACCCTCCCACAGCCTTTTCTCTCATTTCGCCTCCTCTACTATAGTTCCTTCTCTGACTTTAGCTCAGACACCAGCAGCTTCATCCTTGCTCTTCTCAAGCAATTATGTGGTTGGTTCCACTCTGATGCAACTCAGAATCCACTCATCATCCTATTCGTCATCAGCTCCTGCTCGCTCAGTAAGAGCCAGACTCCCTCTCTGACACTGAATCCTACTCATCTCTAGAATGGGCACCAGTTCCAACTTCGCTCCAATCGGCTCAATCTCTCTCTCTCCCCTGTGTGGCTGTCCAACCTGATTGTTGCCAATACAGGCTCTGTTCTCATTTTGGCAAAGATTTCACTTCAGGCCTGAATCCATTTTGATCCTATGCCAGCTGTCCACCAACTCTGTTCCAGCACTAGCTTCAACTCGTCTCTGATCTTAAATCTTAAATGTGTTTATCATTCTTCTGCCTGAATCACACAGCTTGTTCTGGGGTCAAATTTTAACACAAGCCCTGCACATTACTTTTATTTTGTGGATGACAAAAAAAAAGTACTTTTTTGAAACAAAATGGATTCTGGGCAAAATTAAACATGCTGCTGTTATTTCAGTGTCTGAAATTAAGTTTCTTTTCATTTTCGCACAGGTAAAAACGTCCTGTCTGAACATTTCAGTGGACAAAATACAAATAAGGAGATGTTGTGATACCAATTACAAATAAGATTCAGAGGGTAGTACAGGAACTGTAAAAGCAGCAGGTACAAAAAATGTTATAATAAATTATGAAATTATTTGATCAGCTCCTAAGCTATTATGAATGCAGGCCAGTTTGGAGGTCCAGGCCGAGCCCCAGTTCAGCACTGGGACCAGCAGCCACACTTGTAAGTTTGAAGATTACTATCACTTCAAATACTACACCATCAATTTATGTTAAATAGTATTTTCTACTGAAGTTACCCACTGTATATCGAGGGTGTAGAGTAATGAGGATAACAGTACGGTTATAAAAACACAATTCACCTTTACTAATTAAAACACACCTTTGAAGCCATTTGAACTCTTAATAGAGGAAACTAACGTTGAGATAATCATCACAACTATCGCAACATTTAATGTGCTTAATTGACTCCTTTTGTTTTTCTCCTTAATGTTAATTTAATTTGTGATTAGTAAGGTTACAGAGATGGCTCTACAACAGTCTGTGAATTATAAAGCTCACATTGGGTTAGAAGTCATTGTTTGTTGAAACAAAAACAGATCTGAACCATTATAGTTTTTATCACCGCAAATCATATTTAAATAATCTAATTTGCATTTCCAAAGCCAGTTTAGAGAGCCCTGCCAACTGTGAGTTGTAATTTGCCATTCTATAAGTCTGAGCTTCTCTTAACAAATAATAATATAGTGGATATTCCCGCAACATGAAACGAGAGTGAAACATGAAATGTCATCCTTCTCACTGAGATGCTGTTCAAGGATCACACTTTCGTTTAGGCTGGGAAAGTTTCACCAATAGTTATTCACCTTTTACTTTCCCTTGCAGTGACTAGACTTCAATTTTATTCAAACCAAAGTTATGGGAAATTATGATAAGATTCAAATGAAGAAAATAATCTATGTCCTTGCAGTACAACTGGGGTTATTGTTACATCCATTCACTATCTAAACCACTTATACATGCTATGGGGTCACAGTGGGGATGGAGTCCATCCCAGAGGTAGGGAACATTGTGCATAGCCGGCCGATCTATTGCAATCCATCCCATTCACATATATGGTCAATTTAGATACTCCAATTCAACTAAGCTGCATGACTTTGGAGGTAAGAGGAAACCCACACAGACAGGGAGAACATGCAAACTCCACACAGAAAGGACCAGTGTCAGTCCGGCACTTGAACCCTGGACCGTTTCACTGTGAGGCAACAGTGCTAACCACCAAGCCACAGTGTCAACATAATACACATTATGTAATTCAACTTATGATCATGAGGAAAAAGACATTTAATTGCACCGCTGACTGAAATTACAGTTTGATAACATATCAATCAATAAGGGGAAAGTAGCCCCAGGTTTATCATTAGAAAATACATCAACAGTACCTGTAATCTAATTTAGATGTCTAAAAGCCTCATTTGCTTTCTTAGTGGTGCAGAGAATCAAATCTAGAAGCTGTTAGAAGAAAAGGGAAGAGGAGACACATCACCTCTGTTTCTTCTTTCATTTCTTTAATCAAGGGCTCAGTCAAAAGACCTTTCTACAGGTACAAGCCACCATATTCATCTTGTTAAGGTCTCTTGTCATAAATGTCAGTTTCACAGTGATATCAAGTTTATTATTAGAAGCTTCTGTCATTACATGGACTGCAGGCTGTTGGCTTTAGCTGACATTTTCTTCTTCCTTTCGTTTACTATATCACACTTGTGCATCACTTTTTGCCAAATGGATAAATGTGTATGTAAATATGACAATACAAAATAGTCAAACCGGTAGAATTTTTATGTTATCATCATTTCCATTATTAAATCTGTAATATCCGAGACAGAGCAAATTTAGTCAGTACTTGAGACAATCCATCATTTGGATGTGATGTTTTATTCTTAGAGTTGTAATTCATCTTATTTTTCCGAATCACATTGCCAACTCTCAGACAGCTGCTTACACGGAGACTAAGTGAGAAAGACAGATTCTCAGTCAGCCACAGTTCAGATTCAAACAAGCTGCCCACTACACTCGATCTGCTCTCTGCATATAGTGAACTATTATATCTAAGATGGGAAATTCCTCAGCACATCTGCTAAGACGAAGGTAGAGGTTGAAGAGCTTATTTCTTATTTCTGTATTCTGCTGCTAAATGGAGTCAATGTGGATGAGACCTTTGGATGGGTGTGCGGACCTCAAACACTACAGGAGAGCGACTAAATATTAAATGTTAGGTAAGTCAGTCTTGCAGGTTCAGGGTGATCGAAGAGATGCATGATGTGAAGGAAGCTCTTTTTAAAGCTGACCCACAGATGGAAGGTTAAGAGCAGGTTGAGGAGATAAAGACCACAAAGCTTTTCATCTTAGACTGAAAGAAAGTGGTAATGGCAGCCAATTGTTGCTTATTATGAGCAGTAACAAATGTACACTCGATTCCTCCTCAACGAGAATCTAAACCACGTGCAAGGATGGGCATTGGCAGTAAAACGGACAAAAGGAGGGAAATGTCTCGAATGTAACAGTGACACTCATTGAAGAAAGCGAACTACAGAGACAAACAAGTAAAATGAATGAGAAAATAGTTGAAAAAAAATATGCTGCAATGTCCCTAATGAATAAACAGAACACTGCAGGTTTAGGAACAGCCATGGAGAAGGAACACAAAGAGGAGCGCTGGGAAAAACAACTTAACGGAAAATGTGTTTGTGGGAGAGGAAGAATGCCTGTGAGAATAAAATGAAGTTAATGGAACATTTATGGAAAAGGACTGCATGAAGGTGAAGCTGATGGAGAAAGACATAAGGGAAAAGCTGCCTTCACAGATGAACTGTTCCAGAACAATGGCTTATTTCATTTACAATGATTATCTTGTTGATACAGTGATACTTTTTTAATATGAAGAATGATGATTAGATTGCATTTGTTTTTTTTAATTCAATTTCGATTCTGAAGTTGTTGTTAGATTAAAAAACAACAGTATTAAAAAGAAAATTACAGATTACAAAAGCAGAGTTCAGCAGAATATATAAAGCATCTTCTTCATCATCTAAATGTCTAAAGGAACAATTAACACCAAACAATTTGTATTCAGCCAAATTTCTGTTATTAAAGACAAGGGACAGGACAGAAAAAGACACAGTGAAACATATTTTTCCAAGAAAGTTTCCCTGTCAAACAAAACTATTTGCACATATGGTACATTAGGTAAACTCATGGGATAATTTGTAGATTTTTTATGCAACGATGATCCACACATAAATGAGAAAACAATTTTAGACATCTGTCTAGGCGTACATTAGGTTTATTGTGTTTGGAGCAGGATTTAGCCCAGCTGGCCACATCAATAAGTGCACTCCATTGTAACTCTGCAGAAAGTGATAGATAATATAAATAGCTCAATTTTGTCATAGTAAGGGAACCTGAGCTACTATTCAAGGCTGTTTGGCATGCCTTTACAATTCAATCTACTTCATGTTGCGGAAAGCTTAATGGCACTATTTGTAGTAACAATTATAAATGCTCGAAATTCAGAAAAGCTAAATGTCTGTAGTTCAGAGGTGACAGCCATAGTGGTAAAGTATGTTGACAAAGATATTTTGTTAAATGTATATTTGCATGACCACAAGTAGGCACGCACATTTATCATTAGTGGATTCATTAATTTAGTGGTTGGTGGAGGAATAGTGGATGGATGACTGTTTTTTGTTTTGGCTTGGGGCCCTTAGTTCCAAACCAGGTGAATCTGTATGCTACAGCAGTAGAAATCAAGGTCCATAAAAATGTTGATCCATGTTTGGTGTGGAAGAACTTAAGAACTTGTCTGGCCTACGCCGAGCCCTGACATTGACCCCATTCAAAACCCTTGAGACGAATTGGATCGACATGAGTGCTCAACCTCACGAGTGCTGTTATTATGGCTGAATAGAGGCAAAACCTGCAGCCGTGTTCCAAAATCTAGTGGAGAGAAAAGTGGAGACCAACTCCATACAAGTGTCCCACGTCTGTGGAATTATGGTGCAAAATAGATGTTCAATGATGACATATGGTAGTACTGTTTTGGTGTCCACATACTTGGTTATGTAGTTTATCAGATGGAGGAGCTTACACACAACACCATTATTCACACACACATTTACACACATTCCCACCTGGGAGCTGACCAATCGTCTTCTACTGTCTGCCTCTGTGCAGCTCTCCAGGAGCAGGTGGGTTTAAGGTGCACATTCCCAGCTGAATTGTGGATTTAACCCAGAGATCCAAATAAGGCTGATAACAACCACGAGCCCCAAAAGGAGAACTGCTACTGTTTATGGCCCTGAAACACAGAATTTTACTATCCACTTCATCTGGTTCTGAATCCTTGCTTCAGACAGTATGTTCTATACAGTATATTATAGAACATAATATACTGTAGGAAATGGCAGTGTGGAAACTCAGCACCCCCTGGTGTCAGGCCATGGGCCTGTCTATATTTTGTGTGTATTTGTCATGATTTATGAATTCTCCTGCAGACACATTGCACGGTTGATCTACCAGAAGCATCAGACTGCATTCCTAAAGTGATAACATGAATTATCATGTTCAATTTTATTTCTGTTATACTCAAATTGGTATTTTTTCCCGACAGAGCAAAGTCACTACAATCTTACTATGTCAGTTTCAATGGAAAAAGCGGTTAGACGCGTTATTTACTCACCATATGAGACTTTTTTTTAGACTTTTTACAACGCTACTGAAGTAAGCATTTATTTGATGATATTATAGTCTCTTACACGTTTTATAAATAACCAAACAAACTTATTTCGAATTAGTCATTGCAAAAGGAAGTTAAATCTATGGGAACAATACACCAGCTGCTATTGAGTTGTTGGTTCCCGACTTCTAAACTTGAATTTCCGGAGTAGGCGGGATTAAGAATAATTTTCTTGACGTGATTGGATGTCAACTGACATTCACTTGTCGCACCGTCTCAAGCAGAAAAGTCCCGTTATTACTTTCAAAATAAAAGATGGAAATAGAAAATCGCTTTTGGATAATGTGTCGCGAAAACAAATCAATCGATTTGCTCTGAACGAGTTGATTGCGATCATATTTTATTATACTAAAATATTCACTATATGCGATCATTTGTTTTCACGCTGAATCTGCGATAGCCGGAAGTGGTATGTCCGGAGACAAATAACTGAGCGCCTTAAGAAATTTAGCTAATCTCAAATAGCTTGTGTTTTGTCGGATGAGCATGTTTGTCACTGGAAACGTTTTACTTATTTGTAGTGACTAACGTTTACCGGTCTTGCAGAGGTGCCAGTCAGGCTACTGTCCGTCTCCAGGTTTTGTCGTTAACAGCCACCAAAGCTAACTTATCATGTGGGTGTTTGGGTACGGATCTCTGATATGGAAAGTGGATTTTCCTTACGAGGAAAAACGAATCGGTTATATTAAAGGCTTTAGCCGGCGGTTCTGGCAGGGTAGCACCGACCACCGGGGAGTACCCGGTAAGGTAAGTATTGTCTACGAAATAAATATTAGCAATATTAGTTTAAAATGATTGGCAATACTCTCACAATCGCAGGAATAAATGGGTGTCGTGTCTTATGTATTGTATTCCCCATTTGGAGCAGCCGACTTCACTTAGTATTTTAGAAAGGTAGTACCACGGTAGAGTGTTCTTTATAATAGTCTAGTAAGGTGGGGTGGGGGTGTTATAGATTGTGCAGTGCTTATTCCCTTAACCCAATAATCCCTCTATTGACCAGTCAATTTATATATGTAATTATATGTAATAATGTATTTAGATATATCCAGTGTAAGAACGGCTTTCTAAGTATGTAGTGTGTTGTAATTTGTTCCTATAGTTACCTGCAGCACAGTAATAAGTGGTGTTGTTGTTGTTGTTGTTGTTGTTATTATACTGTGTCTCTTACAGCCTGGCCGGGTTGTGACACTGGTGGAGGACACTGAGGTGAGAACGCCACACCCCAACCTGAAATGCTACATAAACAGCATTACATAGTGTCTGAGACATATTTCTGTCCAAAGCAAAAATGACAAAATGAAAAACAAGGAATACTCACTTCGTGTAGGTTATACACAGTTAGACACAAATCTAAATGATAAATGTACATTTCGATCCACTTTAATGCCTCAAGGTGGGACGAATGTTTAATTTTCCCTCCATCAATCAGCGGTCCCTGCACATGTTGACAAGCGGTAAATAGCTATCAAAAGTGGAAACCTGTAGCTTTAAGTCATTTTTAGTTGACAGGCCCAGTAGAGCCTCTGTATCATTAACAAATATTGACCAATTTCTCAATGTAGTATGTGTCTGCAGTGCCTTGTAATGTCAGGAGAATGTAAAAGTCAAGCTGGTTTTTGCATATGCTTCAGGGCCTCAGGTAAATTCAACAAGCCTTTTCACATCCGTAACCATGGATAATTCAATATACCTCCTTGAAAAGATGTAAAAAGTTAAGATTTTTCTGCAATAGTAACATTTTTAGGGTATGATGTTTTTAATTTCTCTTCATTCTGGATGTGTTGGGTATCATTTTATACACCCATGGATGGACTTATTGGTTAATATTTCCAAGTTTAACAGGTCAATATACTGTATGCTTCTCATTTAACACAATGAGAAGATACACTAAAGGTGTAAAGCTGCCTTTTTTAAGATGGCTATCTGATCTTTAAGGGATTTTGGTATTACTACTGTTGTTACTAGTATTGCTAGTGGATATTGTGAAATTCATCATGGGTGTATAAAAACTCTGTTTACTACCGTTTTGTTTTTTCTCAGGGGTGCGTTTGGGGTGTTGCCTACAAGCTGCCAACAGGCCGGGAACAAGAGGTGAAGAGCTACCTCGACTACCGCGAAAAAGGTGGTTACCAGGTCATCACGGTGACCTTTCATCCTCGTCCATCCCTCAGTCCCTCTCCCAGTCAGACACTACTGTACATTGGCTCTCAGGACAACCCTGACTACCTTGGCCCTGCCCCCTTAGAGGAGATAGCCAATCAGATTGTTGAATCTATTGGTCCAAGTGGGAAGAACACAGAGTACCTGTTTCAGTTGGCCAATGCCGTGAGGACAATTCTGCCGGAGGACTCAGACACACACCTATTTTCTCTTGAAACATTAGTAAGAGAAAGACTGCAAATCGGCCAGTAATACTTGAATGAATTTAACATAAAATACCATACTTGCTGTCATACACCAAGCTATAATTGTCAAATGATCTCAGGGCTTAAGATACACATGAAGTCAATGTTGCAGCATATAGCCAATTTATTGACCAGCCTGTTTTTTTTACGCACATTTAAATGTGGAATCTAAATGTAAAATGTAAAAATGTTGTTCCGGTGTTGATTGAGTTTTATTTTACTGAAAAGAAATCATAATTGAGAGGAAATACTGTGTGAGACATAAAGCTTTCTGCTTCAAAACATAAAAAAAACCCAATAAATATAGCCAGGGAGCGTCCAGGAGTTTCTCTGCTTTCAAGACTAAATATAAACCCAGCTTGCTTTGGGAGAGCAAAAGAACACTATGTTTTATTGTGTCTCATCAATATTATAAAAATACGTCATTTGGACAACACTATCTGGCAGAAAGGGTGCACATCATACAGTATCTCATCCTTACCATGGTATCTTGTATCATATAATCTTACAGTTGACGCAACTGTTTGTGGATATATCATGATGTTTCTTGGTCTAATTTACATTGAGAAAAAGTAAATGATAAAACTGGTGAGGCTGCCTTTAATCTACAAAACAAAACTTGAATTGTTCTTTTAGGAACAAATTGATGTTGAATTTTAGCATTATTTGTGTTGAAGTACAATTTTAGCAGACTCTTTTAGTATTCTGGTCTCTACTTACTTTTTGTCTGTCTTACTGTATTCACTGCTATGCCAACATCAGCCGTCCATCTTCTAATTCTACCTGCATGTCTTTCAGTACAATGGACATATCAATCTCAATCTCCTGCCACCCAGAATAAAACTGGTGACCACTTTATGTTTGATCCTGTTATTGCCACACAAACACACACGCACAGAGTTGTACCCAGGTAACGGTGTTTATTGGCTTTGGTCATTAACAGCATATGTACAGAAGGTATACTGTATAACAGTTTGGCAATAGACTAAAACTATCCATTTATGATACCCTCATCTACTATGTGTGTATATGTGTGTATCTATGAGTTCTGCATATGTGCAGACATGAATAAAACATGCCTGTTGTAAGTGATATACACAGATCTATTGGTATTTTACAATATCGCTGATTTCATATACATTATTTTCAATTTAATCATACAGTAAACGTGAGTAGTTTACTGAGTTGTTTAGTAATATAATGTTACAGCATCGTATAACAGTTACACATTCTTATTCATCATTATCAAATAATACATAAAAGAAATACTTATACTGTATATAATAGCATTAGGTATTGTTATTATTGTAGTTTTTAATTATAGGAATATTAATTTAGTATTTACTTCCATTCAACTCTTCCAATATTAATGCAATATATTAATCTCAGTAATTGTTATGTTTGCAACAACAGACAGGATGAAATGCTGTGAAGTGAAATATTAATTTGAAATCATATAAGAGGTCTATCCGCAGAAATGAGCAAAATTGTGACGGAATACATTCTGAATACAATGAAGACATCCCTTTGGGGCTGTTGAGCTATTTGGTGAGGAAAAACACCAAGCAGTTTTAATGATTGTAACCAATTTGCCCAGGCCTGTTTTCCATCACACATTATTCATCTGTCTGCAGAGAAATATGATGGAGGCCCAGATTCAGGAAAAGTGTAATCACTAGCATAAAAAAAAAAAAAAAAAAAGAGACCGGGCTGTCATTCTATGAGAAAGTTGGCCCAACATATGTCTAGGCGTAGTAACAAGGAGACACCAGCAGATCTGTGAGCACGAGAAGCTGGTCATCAGTGAAACACTGCCGATGCTCCTGCCAGTTATCATGGTGTGTACGTCTGAACTCTGACAGAGTTTTCTTCACTGTCATCTTGGGGAAAAAAATCATAATCATAATATTATTATAGTAATCTTTGAAAAGAGGCTTTTTAGGAATTCTAGTACATTTAATTGTGGCGTTAGTAACACATTTACCATAAACCTCTATAAATACGATGTGATGCATTCCATATCTTCTTTTGCGTCATTTGTTAGTTTCATGAGCTGAGCCTGCCATTAGTATGAGCCAATATCAATCTAACAAGGAAAACTAAGTAATAAAACAAGCTAAAGAAATCAGTTTCTGTTTTGTGGTATAAAGCAAACCAGCTTTGCTGTGATTGTGATTATATTGTGCAGATGCACAACATAAAATGCGGCTGACAAAGAGTTTCAGGAATTATCTCATCAGTTTAATGTCATTAAAAATTAATGGCATGATCATTAATTGATGTTAAAACGCCATATTTAACAATTTAAGTACGCACAACAGAAATTATTTAAAACAAAAAAAGGATTAAAGTGAAAAGTTGGCATGCATCACAAACCACACAAATCTGGAACTGAAGTGATGATGACAACAACTAACAATGTATTCATGACTTATACATTGAGGACATGTTTTATAAATTATAGTCTGGCAGGAAAATGAATAGCTGTCAGATCTTAGGGAAGGAGGAGTTTACTGGGCCACTCACCAGGTATTTTAGATTGCGGAGACTAGAAATTGGTGTGTTAGGAGAAACCAAACGTATAAGAATTTGTGTTCCTTAGATCTGTTAATGCTATCATCTGCCTGAATTTAATGTCTATGTTAAGGTTGCGCTGCCATACTGACATACTGTCCAGAAGATGATAATCTGTCTAATATATTTTTCATTTCCATTCCATTGTATCTTGTCTTGTCTCTTTAACTTTGTAACAGGAGCATGCAAAATTATCATCATTGGCTTCCCATCTCTGAACAGTTATGTAATATTCAAAGTATGCACTACAGATTATATTGTATATCTTCTTCATGCCTGAAGTGAGGCCAAAGACACAATTTTCTCCTCAAATGGACAATGAAATTGTAATCTTTCAGCTCACTGTGTGTTAAACCACTGAGTATGAGCATTTGTGTGGGTGTGTGTGTGTGCTTGTGTGTGTCTGCGCACCTCTATGGGCTGTGGGTCATTGAGATGGTCACTCAGGTCCATCAGTATCTGAGGCATCCAGTCTGGAACATCATAGGGACTTGAGAGGATGCATGCACTGAGACCCAGCACTCCAGCATGGCGGCGCACTAAGTCTACACATACAAACACACACACACATACACACACCCACACACGAAGGATGAGTGAAAGTGGGCCAATGAATTTCAAGGCTCACAATTCCCTTCAGACAAGAAAGGGTAATAGGGTAAGTATTACGATTGCCTCACTGTGTGATTGGGATGTGCACTTATATGCGTGTGTATGTGTGTGCGTGCCTGTGTGTGTGCACGCACCTGTGGAGGCCAGCTCTCCCCTGGCCTTGGGGAGCCGAGTCTGACTCAGCGTCTGGAGCTGTGTCTGCAAACTGGAGTCCAGAGGGAAGAACTGGCACTGCAGTAAACCACTGAGGGTGGTGCTTGCCATGTCCCTCACCTAGAAAAATGGAGAGGGGCGGGGGACGGAGAGGCGAGAAAGGAACAGATGGGGGGAGGGAGCGAAGACCTGTGAAGATTGGGCCAGACAAATCAAGAATGCAGAGCAAACACAGGCAGTTTTTGATGAGAAACACATGTACAAATTATTTAAAGACCAGAGTGCAAGGAGACAGAGATGGACGAAAGAGCGGTACAGGGAGGAGACAGAAGGAAAGAAGAGACGTAAACTGAGGTAAAATTAATTTGCAGATCATCACTGCCTTCCTGCACGACTTTACATAAATTATGAATAAGCACTGGTGGCAATAATAGAACAGAGGCGATGGTGATGTTTGATGCATTGCAATAGACAACACACTGCAGACTTAATATCCACACGCTGTACACTCAGTTTATAAAACGTAAAGAGAAGCAGCTGTCTCCGACTTAGATCAACCATTGCTGTGATTGATTTACTTGTTCATCAAAATCAATGGGAAGAGACAGGTTAAAGATTTTTTTAACACCAAGACAAGTGACTCATTGATTGCACCAAAGATAATGTAACTAAATATTAGAAGAGAGCCGTATTTTATGTAACAAAGATGTTTCTATCAGATTTATATGTGTGTGCGTGTAAATATATATAAATACATATATATTCCCTGAATAGCTCATATTCAATTAAATGTAGTTCTTCTGTCCAGAATTACCATAAAAACATAAAGCAATCAAGAAGATGGTTATTTCAGGGAACAGATCAGAAGAGGAATGATTTTATGAGGAGGGACTAGGGAAAACTAAACGGCCAATTATAATCTAGTAACCATTATACCTGGAAACGCCGGTATTATGGAGCAGTTTCTGGCATATTACCGTGCACACATTTACCTCGAGCTGTTCGTCAAGGAGTAACTGCATCACCAGCTTTCGGATACGTAGCACCTCTGCAGACACACTCAGCAGAGTAAACAAGTTGTAGAAAACCATGATCTGAAGGTAGGTGAGGACTGAATAACGTGCATGCCATGACCTGCTGACTGCCATCTAGAGAGTGAGAGACCGAGAGCGAGGGTTTGGAGGAGGTGTTAAGGTAGAAAGATGAAACTGTGACAATTTGCTGCTGTGCCTTCTCAGCAAGATGACCATCAACTATACAGATGAAGACAGGGAGATAAGTGATGAACAATGAACGCAAAGGAGACATTCAGACAACAAGAGCACAAAATTCTTGAGAAATTTTATCCGTTCATCCCTCACAACAAAAATAAGAATCAGAAAGTGAGCATGTTTAAACAACACAGGTTGTTTTTACTCCAAAAACACCTCGGGCAGCATTATGCTCAGAACACTGACAGCAGGCAGGTGGGACTGTGCGTGCAACTCTCTGTGCTTGTGTGTGAGTGCGTGCCTGCTACCTCTTCCAGGGCTGCCAGAGCCAGAGGGATGTGCTCCGGGTAGAGCAGTCCCTGGGACATGAGAGAGAGACACGTGCGTGCATCCTGCTTCATCTCATCATAGCTCTCATCAATCTCCACCGGGGCAATCTGCAGGGAGAGAGAAGCAGAGAGAGAGATGGAGGGAGGTCGGAAGACACAGAGGTGCACACCATTTTGAGTAAATGAAGAGAGAAATTGAGTTTAATGTGCAAGTAAGATTGAGTGGGTAATAATGCTGTGCTGGAAACTGTGTATGTGTGTGTCTGTGTGTGTGCGTGCTATTTGTGAGTATACGTTTACCTTGAAAAGCAGAGGCAGAAGCTGTAGATGCTGCTGAACAGGGGTGGTAAAGGTTCGCCCTGCGCTTGCCATCAACCATTTTAAGACTGCAAATCACACACACACACACACACACACACACACACACCGGTGTGATGCCAGGGAGTAAAAACAACAGACTCTGTGCTGTGACCTTACTGCACTGCCCTTCTGATAAAATAATCTATCACAATTTAGTATCTAATGATTTGGATAATTTACTCGCCAGTTATTTATATGTATAATGAAAATCATAACAGGGGCTGAAACAGTAAGAATGCCTAAATAATAATACGGGTAATTCATTTTGGACATCTGATATTAGGTATGTTGCACCAGAAGAAAATGTCTTAATCCCAGCAACAAGGCCACAACATGCTTTTTGAATGAATAAATAAATAAATAAATCATAATCTCTAGGGTGGAATACACAGAAAGAAATGGAATTCATTCCAAAATGAGATCCAAAACAAAACTATGGCTTGACTTGGTGTAGTAAAATAGTAAAACTTAATGTTATAACAACAAAAAATGGCTAAATGAATCACTGCTGCAAAACAGAAAATAAATAAAATATTAACCATGTCAATCAATAATGAAAACAAATGACTGCATTATAATAACTGCACGCCCTCCCTGGTATTGAGTTGCACAGCAAATGCTGTATGAGAAAGGCTTGAACACCCACACACACCACACACCTTTAAATTCCCCTTTATCTTCCCCTTCAAGTACCTGACTGAAGCAGATTTAAAGGGTGAAATTAATCAGGGATCGTAGCTTTCAACCTCTTTGCTCTAGCTTCAGTATGTGAGAACAGCAAACCCGGCATATTTTCCACCCTCATTGTCGATCCCTAACCTACATCATGTCCAGCTACCACATAGTTAAATGTTTGCATCCCCATCTGACCCGTCTTGAGCAGTTTGACAGCCTGGGTGCGCTCGTCCATCTCCTGGGTGTTCTCGTCGTGGACGTGGTTGTGGATCTCCCGCTCCGAGGTGAGCGGTTTGAGTCGCTCCAGGACCCGAGCGATGAACTCTGCTACGCGGGGGGAGGAGGTGGGCTGGGTGTGGGGCAGTGCCACGTCTATCATGAAGATGTAGGTCAGGACACTGGAGAGAGATGGGGGGAAAGAGGTGGGGGAAAGGGAGAGGCAGAGGGATGAGGGTGAAGGGAGGTGAAACGAAGCAATTGAGGAAAATAAATAAGACAAATTCTTTTTTTTTTTACATATTTGATAAATGAAGAGATCATCCACTTAGTATTGAATGCCACTGCATCTGGAGATAATTAGAATGAGAGCAAACAGCCTAAAACACAACACCAAACACAGTAGATTGACCTATTTAAATGTGATTATGCAAACTAAAGGAGATAACGCCAAGTGGAATTAATGTGGTACCTGCCGATGCGCTCCCTGACATTCTTATACACCTGGGTTAGTTTGGGTTCCAGGTAAGCCAGCAGTCTGTGCAGCAGTTCAGAAACTCTCCACTGCTGCTGGGTCAGACCCCCCTGAAGCACATACAGCAAGCTGAGAGACACACAGATGGGGATAAAGAATGATGGGGGGGCAGCACTTTTTTAAATTTTTTTATAGCACAGCATCTCAGCACACAAGAGCTCAAATTACCACTGCATCCTGAAACCAGAAACCTCCGAAATACTCTTAGATGACAAAAACAGACATTCAGGCACAAAAATGGATACACACACATACCTGGCATCCCTGAATGATCCCCCCTCCCCACTGAGGGGGCTCTCCATTAGCAGCTCATAAAGCCAATGGAGCTTCCTGGGGTCCCGGCCCTCCTGTTGGACAGCAACCAATGTAAAGCAGGTTTATTTTTGGAACAATCTCAGGGGAAGATAACACATCCAAGCACTGAGCTGCTGATTTAGCTGTGAACCGACGCTGTTTCCACTTTCATTTAGAATGGAAACAGGAGGAGTAGAGGGATGACGCCATGCACAGTTCTGCCAACATGTTACTGACGCCTTAAAGATACGCACGATATATTTGCTAAATATAGGAAAGAGTGTGTTTGTTTATTTGAGAGGGTGTTTTATTTATTAATATGAGATTTTACCAATATTCTTCACAATCTAGGACAAAGCTTATCAATGCTCGTCTACTGCATTAATTCCATTGGTTCATTTGTGCATTTACTGTATGCATGTTAGTCAACTGGGCCCCTATGAAGATGATATGGGAACGTATTATGAGTTGGACAGTGTGTGCATATATTACACAGGCGGTAGCAATGCAGGTGCCCCAGTCTGTGTAGGTTTCCACGGTGATGTTGGTTAAGGCGGTCCGGATCAAAGAACTCAAAAGCTGCCATAACCCTTCCACCTGGGCACACACACAATCGTGAACATTCTTTTATTAATATTGACTTTGCTTATGAAACATAGTGCAGCGTGTATATTTGTCTGTGCGTGTGCAGAATACCTTGCTGAAACTCCAGAGTTTGCTGCCTCTGATTAATCCTGCAGTAATCTCACACACACAGCGCTGGGAGCTTTCATGAGGGTCACTGGCAAGCTGCACTAGGTGAGGCCACAGCAACGGCAGGAACACGTCACCGTAGTTACGAAACAGTCCCTGTCAATAAAATGTGACCGGGCAAGATGCTGTAGGAAGTTATTTTCAACAAAATAACAACAGTCATTCTTCTGATGCAGTCCTCTGTCAGCTGTCTGACAGAGGTCAAAGGATCAGAGCAGTCGATGACACAAATGCCAGCACTACAGAGTCCAGTTCTGCCCTGGCTAACAGCTGTATGCTGTGTCAAAGCTTGTAAAATGCTTGCCAGATTGAGTGAGGTTAAGTTTGAGCAGCACCTTGAAGAGGCAGAAGCGCCGGGGACTGAAACTGTCTTTTCCTTTCCGCTCCTCAAGAGAGAGAAACTCCATAAGCTGCTCAATGAACTCCGGGTCAGAGAAATATTCGTAGATGATCTTTTCACCCTGTGTGACATGCACAGAAACACACCCTGAATGTGGAAATATTGAGACATAGCAGGAGCATCTGAGGGTAACTTTGATTGCGTTTGTTTGTGTGTGTGTGTGTGTGTGTGTGTGTGCGTGGTGTGTGCACAAACCTCACTCATCTCCTCATATGGCAGGTCATCTTTGGGCTTTTCAGAAGCTGCATAGATCATCAGTTCTCTGAAAGGAGCAGGAGACAAAGAAGAAGCTGCCGTGATTTATAGATAACCACACCGAGAAAAATGTGGATGGATAGATACTGTCTTCAGATAAGTAGTGAGGATAAATGAATGATTAAAAAGTCAGTTAGTCAGCAAGCCATCCGAATACCAAGACAGTCAGCCGGCAAGCCAGCTATAAATCAATTCTTTTATCTGGGCCAGGCAGAAAATCAGTCAGTCAAGCTAATTTGGGCCGAGTCAGAAGAGGAACTGAATCCAGTACCGGGCTAGTTATCCAGCTGATCAGATCAGTCATCGGTTAGTCAGACATAAAACTGCACAGGCATAAAGGAAGCATTAAATCAACCGTGCAATCTGGTCCATCATCTCTTCAGTGGAGCAGTCAAAGAGCCGTTTCCTTATTAAACCCAACAGCCAGACGCTCAGTCAATCGGTACCTCGGCCATGAGTAGTAACCCCAGTAGGTTTTCTCCACGTAGCGCTGGGAGTCCCACTGTTCCTGACTTAGAGGTAGATCGTTGCTGTCATACTGCAACCAACGATTCCCCTCACGATCACCTACAGACACAACCTCTGCATCCTCTATACCACCTACACATTCATGCACAGGTGCAGAAAAACATGCACAAATAAAACAAATGCTTGTGTGTTATTTATACGTTTGTGTTCAGGTACAAGTCATAAGCTTTATTTGCAGTTGTTCCCTGTTTTCATGTGAGTAGATATTTATTTTTAATGTTTTACGGAACAGAATTGCTTTTTTTTTCTAGTCCCAACGCTCACTCAGAAAGAAATTAATACTTAATTAAACTGTTTATCGTAATGTTTTGATCACAATTATAACTGATAAACACTGGAACTGCAATGAGATTGTACCAAGCATTTTCCAGCCAAAAACACACTGACAAAAAGACTTGTGTACATTATTGCCATTGTGTGTTTGTGTGTGTATACTCACTGATATCTGATGGTTTCACAGGCACCTTCTTTATTGGCCTTTTCAGCTGTTTCAGAATGCCTGACACGGCTGATATCGCCACCTAAGGGACACCAAAGAATATAGCAACATAACATGTCGTGAAAAATGTCATCCATCTTATTGATAGCAGCACCCCAGTGGCACCATCTTCCTCATCATTAACAGCTCGGTGGAATGTCAAATACGTGTCATCTACCTTTTTAGTCGCACACAGCCGCACTGACCTTGCGTATGCTGATGGAGTCATGTATGAGGCTCTGTGTGAAGTAGAGGACAGCGTCGGGGGGCAGCGGGTGGTCTTCCCTCAGCTGTAGAGACAAAAGGTCTGTGGCCATGTGCTCGAACTTCCAGGGTCTGAAACATGTGTAGACAAACGTGACAACACACCCACAAATCAAGTATGCTGCTAAGCATTACTATTACATGTCTAGGAGTATAATATTACATTACTGTCTCAAATTAATCAAAATGATGGTCAATAAAACATTTTCTCACAGTATATTAGGCATGTGATGTATATTATGGTGTCATTATATACAGGTGATGTATCAAACCTACAGGTCTCTGTCTTCAAGGCAATCCAAGAGGTCATTAACCAACTTCTCATATTTCCTACACAAGAGAAAAGAAGCTTTCGTTAACTAGATGAGGCCTTGAGTGACTGAATAATGACACAGTAAATAAAATCATGAATAAATATAAGCCATTTTATATGCCTACCTAGCAGCAACCAGGTTTCTGATTCTTTGGCGCTGAAGCCCCTCTTTTAACTCATCAATGGTGGGGGCCTCTATACTGGGCACAGGATTTTGAGATTCTGCAATTTCATTGGCTATCTCCACACATCTGTCAGACACCTAGAGGTGGAAGTGATCATTGTGAATAAACAAATTTGTATGCAAACTCATTGTCATCCTTTAGATGAGTTTAATGTTCATGTAGCTCACAGTGAAGTAGATCCCAACAGTATCGTACTGGCGATGGATCCTGTCTGTGATGTCATCCAGGAGTCGACCAATGGATGGCTTCTCCAGGGTCATGGAGGGTGAAAGGCCACAGCGAACCAGAGCGGGCCATATCTCCCCAACACAGTCCCAGTCCCTCGCACTGGCCAGACAAAGACTACCAGGAGCACCCAGCAGGCAGTACAGGGCACCCTAAAACGCAAAACACACACACACAGGCACACAAGATAGGGACACAAGCTACGTCAACAGAAGTCTACACTCATTTACATACTAATGAAGCCTGAATTGCTTTGGCGTAATATAAACATCTACGGGTCAGGCAAACGGACTGCTCCTGAATTTCAGAACCACGGACAGTGACCAATAATCCTTACAAACCAAAACAACATGTAAGCATATTCTGTATGTTCAGTGAGTGTGAGCATGTGCCCTACCTTGAGCTGCTGTTGAGTGCCCGTACTGTGTTGTGGCGAGAGCAGTTGTATTATTCTGGTCGTCAGGTCTCTATATGAGAAGCTATAAGTTCCCAGTGCAGCTGTCAGCACATTCTGGGCCCTGCTACGTACCTGCAGGGGCACACAGACACAAACACACACAAAGAAATTACCCATTACATTCTCAATTACTTTCGATGTTAGTGAATATGTTTTAGTTGCAAAATACAACTTGTTACAGTGAATGAATGAATGAATGAATGAATGGATGGATGTGCCTGTTTTACCTGGCTGTAAGTGCTAGTAGACAGCAGCAACAGATCACGGAGCAGCTCCTGGTGAACTACTTTATATTCAATGCCTTCAACCACCAGCTTCCTCATCTATTAACACAGAATGTGCAGCAATTCATCTCTTACTGATACGTAATTACAGAATATGTCTTTTTTGTGCGCGATTACATCCACATCTCTGATTAACGCACATAGAGAAATCTACAAAAACTAACCTCATGCTGGAGCAAAACTCTGTCAATGAGCAGTGCTCGAATATGCTGCTTTTTCCCATAAAGCTGCAGAGGCAGAGGAACATGATCAGCCTGAAAGTGACTCATTGAAACTGACAACAATCAGCAGCCTTGTGTGCTTTTCCAACTCACCCTATTTTCCATAGACTTCTTCAAGAGAGTGAAGCTTTTCCAACGTGAATCAAACTCCTTCTTGTGCGTGCCACGGAAAAACATGAGGTCACTGATGATCTGTAGTCAAACAAACAGATACACAAAGGGCAACGTGAGACCTTTGCAGGTCTACACGGGAAATAATGGCAAAATGTTTCAACGAGTAAGACAATGGATGTGGACCTTAATGATGACAAACAGCGACTTTGTGTCATCCTCTGAGTGCTCTAAAATGTGATCTGGTTGGAAAAAAGCAGAACGAGACACACTGTCCCTTATAATCACATTCTACACAATGTGAAGTGTTAAGAGCTGCGGCGGAGTGGCGTAAAATCGTAGACACTCACGTAGCAGCAGTCTCATGGTTTGGCAGATGGACTCTCTGTAGTTCTCCCTTGAATCATCTGGAGGGCAGGAGACACATAGACATCAAGTATGGAAATAGAATGCAGTATGAGCAGCATTAATCCACTGCGAAAATGCTGGCAGAACAAGCATATACATTTGCACATGTGCACGTAGTCGCTTGCTTGTGCGTTTGCGTGTCCTTACAATGATCAACACCGATGTACAGCTTTGCCTCCCCCAAATTCACCATAGAGGATAAGCTGAGAAGACACCAAAATGTGACAAGCATGTTAATACAACCAGGAACATGTATGTTTTATGCATGAGAGTGTGTATCTGGAGGTCTCACAGGTCAGATACGTGTGGTCCATCAAGAAGGGGCAGCAGGCTTCCAGCTCCGAGAAGGCAGTGTTGCACGATGGCTAGACTCTGCAACAGCTCCTCCCTGTGAATGAGGCCGCACATTACAGCCTCGTCACACGAAGAGTCACTGTGACATGAATTCACACGACAGGTCGACGACAAGCCCACTAGGTTGTTAAAAGACTCTTGAGCAGATAATTTCCCCTCTATGTTCTGTGAATTAGTAAAAAAATAAATAAATCTATTGTGATGGACAGATAATAAAAACAGATGTGAAATCTCAGGGTTCAATTTTGTCCAGAATGAAGGGGTACGCCTCTCTTGATTGTGCGTGTTTGTGTGTTTGCTGGCCTGAAAAACTGCCCAAAAAAGGAAAAGATGACCACACACCTGCTCATTGGCTGAGCTCTGGAGATGTGATCCTTGATTCGCTGCAACTCGGGGTGCAGGAGGCAGGACAGCAGCTGGAAAACAAAGTTCTCCTCCTCCTGACTAGGCATGTGCCAACACACACCCAAGGCTGCCACATTTCCAGCTCTGCCCCAATCCTAGAGAGAGAGAGGGAGAGAGAGAAAGAGAGAGAGAGAGCTGTTCTCAAAAAGCTGTCAGCATGTAAGGAGAGAGAGAGAGCTATTGCCAGTTGTTCCACTGGAACAGCTGGCAAAGACCGTATTGCTGCCTTCCACCAGGCCGCAGCCCTGTCCCATCCATTAAGGCTTACGAACACATAATGAAGGGGAACAACAAACTAATTTGTTACTCTTCACTCAGCAGACTGATCCACATACAAGAGTATCAAAAAGTGAAAAAACGAAATTAAGAAAACACAAAATTCAGAATAAGGATCAGTAACTGGAAATTAAACAAGGGCAGCATTGGAAATTCTTGATGGGAACCGTGGAAACCAGAGAGGAATGTTTATGTAATCATTGCCACTTGGATGTCAAAACAGAAATAAACTCCGTTGTCCAGATTACAATAACACAGTAAGAAAAAGTTTCAAAAAAAAAAAAGCCTTCTTTTTTGTTGATTGGAAACAGACACAACACGAGTCAAGCAGCCCTGTTGTGATACTCCTCTGAACGCATCTTGTCAGTTTAACTGGAAAAGTATCCAATAAACACAAAATTAGATTACGGTGCACTTAATCAGCTATACATTTTTCACCGGTCAAACGTATCTTTCATTAGCAGAATTTACAGTCTGCCTTTTGCATTATGTACTATTTTAATCTCAATGCTTTGGCAACACGAGGATGTTTACATATTACACTAAACAAAAATAAATGAGCGGAAGAGACAGACGGGCTGGATCGGTTATCAGTTCAGGAGTTATTTAATTTGCTAGTTGGCAGTTGGTGAGTGTTTTCCTTTCAAAGCTAATTTTCTACTTTCTTCCTTCTACCTTTCTACCTTCAGAATTGCAATGCGTTCAGTATACTTGTAACATCCCCTTTCATTAAACAGAGAGAAAGAGAGGGAGAGGGAGAGAGAGAATTTTAAAGGTGAGACTTTGTGTTTCCAACAAAAATCACAACGTTTCCTGTCAATAAGATGTTGTTCGACAAATACGAGCTAACAGCCAATATGCTTTTTGATGATGTAAGCAAAGATGCTAAAGCTAAAATTATGCAGCCAGACTTCAGGTTGGTGTTACTTTGGATTATTCAACAATGATGGTTATTGTTATGTAGAGTAATAGAGGCTTTATGGTTACTTCACTCATTCCTCAGAATCCATGTAAGCTTCATTGATGTGGAGTATTAGCATTGTTAATAGGTGCTTTGTACCCGTATGGGGAGGTCGGTATCAAAGCCTCCGGGCGTGCTGCGGTACTCGGTGGGATAGATGAGGGACAGCGATCGGAGTGTGTGTTCCAAGAGACTGCAGGCGAGCGTGTAGGCCCGTTTACAGCGCAGCCGAACACACAAGCGCAGGACTTTCTCCAAGTCCCCCTGGTATTTCAACAGCTGTTCACCATCCACACAGGTTACCTAAAAACACACACACACGCACACACACACAGGCAATTCAGCAGAGAGTTGTGTGTTAAATATGGAGGTTCTCCAGTAAATCTCAGCATCTGGCTCACGCTCAGATGCATCAGGCTCCCAGGGGTAATAAAACAAAACAGAGAGAGAGTATCGATATGTTCTGGTTAACAACACAGCAGCCTGATATTTATGACCGTGCAGGTGCACACTACAAAAAATGTCACGTGATCATCATTTTGTCTCACACTAAGTCACTGTCAAATATTATTTATCCAGAAACAAATGAAAATGGTTCTTCCATCCAATGTTTTTTATCCACGTCTGATTCTGTGAATTATGGAGATATGTTATTGACACATAAATTCAGAATCAAAGATGGTTTTTTTTTTTAAAGGTGATACATCCACTTTTGTTATCTCCCATTGTTTTAGAGAGTAATACATCAGGGAACAGGGATTGAACTGTGCTGAAAACGTGAAGTTGACTCCTATAGAAGTATAAATAAACACTGCCAGTTAGATAAACACACTGTGCAAGGTTTCCAGCCTTTGTATTTCATTTAAGTGTGTTGAGCCAGCTGGCCAATCAGAACAGAGTCTTAAAGATATCTCAATTAAAATTACAATATAACTAAAATGATGGCACTAGATTCATGCCACTGGGTGTTCTCTCTCTCTGTGTTTCCATGGCATGTGTAAGAGCTTTTGGCCTAGACTGCTCCTTATAAATAAGAAATCTGTTTATGTCCCTTTTAAATTAAGTTAATCTAGTGCATGTTGGAAAGGATGCTAGTTGCAGGCTTGATTTTTGTAAAATTATGACTTTTTACAGTGTTGGAGTCTTCCCTTACCTCAGAGAGTAACTGGAGATTCCACAGCAGCTCCTTATCCAACTCTTCTTCAGTCTGCAGCTCTTCATCTACACACACACAATGTTAATATTCTCAACAAAAACTTTCTTAATTTTTATAACACCATATTGATTTGAACTGTGAAAATAACTTTCATTATTTGGCAGAAAAAAGCAAATCAAAGTTAATTTATTAAAAATATTTCCCTGAACATTTTCCTGTAGATTTCATAATATATATCAATACAGTATATTAAAAACATATATTTAATTTTGAATAATCCAGTGGGTCCACTCCTCAGTTCGCAGTCACACATGGTTTACTGTGTAAATATCCAACCTGAAGGATGAAGAACTTATCACTGCTATATGCAGACTAAAGTTTTCATTCAGGCTGTGGGAGTTTAATTCAAACTTCACAGTGTTCAACTATATAAATACACCACAATTATGTCTACTCTATACACACAATAGACTGTTCCACACACA
The DNA here is from genome assembly GCA_900303265.1 of Brotula barbata. Lineage (NCBI taxonomy): Eukaryota > Metazoa > Chordata > Actinopteri > Ophidiiformes > Ophidiidae > Brotula > Brotula barbata. The sequence continues at coordinate 63,263 of OMNV01008742.1, forward strand.
GAGTGAGGTACTGACTGTCAGTAATGTGGAAAATGACGCTGCAGCAGTGAGGGATGAACAGACGGAGCGACTCAGCAGGATGACACTGCAAACACACACATGCACGCACAGAAAGATGCCAAAGCATAAATGGAAACGTGCAGAAAGATCAAACATACATTTTAAAGAATACAGTAACAAACATGCAGTAAAAGAAGATGGAGCCACAAGCATGGCATTTAAATGGAGATTAAATAAAAAGCAGAATGTTCATGCAACATGAAAATGGACACAGCAGGCCAAGAAGAATTTTTTGTCTTTGTACTGATTCTCAAAAGTCAAAATTGAAAAGTTGATTTAAGAGAAAAAAAACTGTTATCTTTAATGGCCAGAAACTCAGAGGTGAAAAGCACACACACATACCTTTGCTGATGCTCTGCACATATCAGCCACCATCCTGCCGGACACACACGTCTCAAAGATGTTGGAGGTGGCAAAATTATACACCTTCTGCAAAGCCACCTGATACCGTGCAAAACATGGACGTTAAGGTGCACCACGTATACGGTGAGGTCATCAACGCTCATTAAAATATAACAAAAACATGTACAAGTACAAAATCACTAAGGTCAGAGTACAGTGAAGGTTAAAGTTAGAGTTTGGAACGAAATTAAGCTTGTGCAATTATGTACACATGCATTTAGGTAGGTGTGTGTTTGTCTGTATCTGTGTGTGTTTGTGTGTATCTGTGTGTGTGTGTTACCTTGTATATTTCTACAGAGCATTGCGTAAGAATTGTGCTAACGGTGGAGGACAGGCCCAGCTCCACCAGGCTCTCCAGGTGGGTTTGGGTATCCGTCTCTGTCTCATCTCTTGTCTGTTCAAGAGTGCTGCTGTCTATCAGTGCAAAACACCTGGAGGCAGACATACACACACACACACACACACACACACACGCACAGGCACAGGCACAGGCACAGGCACACACTTGTCATCAGTGGGCATGTCAATTTCAAAATAAAACCACATTGGAAAAATAAAAGGTTTCTTTTCATGACTTGCAGAACCAGTGATCCGCACTGGTGCACTTCAATCAGTAACAGACATATTTACACGCAAGAAGACAACATGACTTTAGAAAGTGACAGTGTGACATGTCATTTTGTCTCTACCTGTCCAGAAACTGGAGAACAAAGTCCTCAAACTCTGCCGAAGCAAAACACAGATCTTTCTCAATCTGAGGAGTAAAGGAGATGAGGAGTTAGTGCATCTGCTGTATTGAGCGTGTTTTATTTTAGTCTCTCTGTGTGGGGGCTGGATTTACTCCAAAGTGTTGGGAATCAATTTGAAGAGAAAGAAATACACAAATCCATCAGCTATAATGGTACTGGAAAAGATCTTTTTCCCAGACTTTCCTATTTCACACACAGGATCGTGCTTATTTAATCACCTTTGGAACAAAATGTTTAATTTCATAGTCGTGTGCATGTGTACGTACCTCAGTGAGATCACTGTGTCGGGAGAGAGCAGACGAACAATCCACTAAAGGCACCAAAGTGGTGAAGGTGGCTATGAACTGGAACGTTATCTGGGCAGAGCGACACAACAGGAAACAGATCGATTCACATCATCGTGGCTTTGGTTAAATTACCTACCAGATGTCAGTGGAATAACCATTTCCAATGAATTTACTGTGGTGTGAGGGATTAATGTAGTCTGGAGACAATGAGTGCACTAAAGGAGAAATGCGATCCATTTCACTTCAAGCAGAAAGTGAAGACTGAGCCATAGTAATTGTCAGTTCTTCAAACTGAGACTTATTGTATTTCTAGGAATTATTAATTGGATAGACTAGACTGAGCAAGCAAGGAATTTAATCAGCAAGAATTATAGTGTCTACTTGTGTCATAATTCTACTTCATTACTAATCAACACATCCATTACTCACCATGCACTTGCTGAAGTCATTGGGATCTACCCCTGGCAGAGAGCCCATGAGCAGTGGGAGCACATGAGTTCGGGCTTCTGGGTAATGGGCGTTAGCAGAAACGAGACTGCGTGTCATACCAATCATGCAGGTGAGCGTGGCAGTGAGGGTGTGTGGCTCTGTCAGAGTCTCCATGGCTGCATAGGTCCTGTGGTAGGACAGACACACAACCAAGAGTTAATTCTTAGAATCCAAAATGGGTGTGCGAGCTCACACACACACACACGCACGCACAAAAACACACACACTCCCATCTTACTTTTCAAGTACAGGTGGAATGGCAAGTTCTGGTGTGAGGAGAGCCAGGTTCTGCAGGGCGTACGCTGCGTCCATACTGCCTGTTTTACTACAAAGCACCAACAGAGGGCGAACAACCACATAACAACAAAATACACTGTTAATGACATGCACACACAGACAGATAATCACTGATGACCCCTCTTTGTCCAGATTAAGCTTGTTATTGCCAAAGCTGCAGTGCATACAGTGCGCACACACACATCCCATGCTAGTGAGGTTTGATCTTGGCAGATAAATGACTGGCACAGATTCAAATGTCACGGTGAAGGACTACAAGAGTTTATGTGGTTACGGGGATCGGCTGGCTGGATGACTTGTGTGAAATGAGAAGATTAATGGTGAAATTATGCTGATCCAATTTGTGGTCAGAATATTATATCAGACGGGAGTATCCTGTGTGATATTCTGGCCCAGGACTTAGTGAGGTAACTGTCCATAGATTACGTACAGTGGATCAAATTTAGAAGCCCCGAAAACACAACCGTCTTGCTACTTGCTTCCAGAGTGCAGTACCTAAACATAGCCAGCAGGGCGGCTCCAATGATGCTGTGGGTGAACTCCTGCAAGTCTGCATCTGTCAGTCTCTGGCACTCAGGGACCAGCGTGATCCAGTTGGGATCAGCATAACGTTCACGGTGAACGCGACGAACAACACTGGCAGGGAGACGCTGGAGCAAGCGCATCAACCGAGCCTGTACATGCACACACACGCACGCACACAAGCACGCACGCACAGACACGCACAGCATTAGTGCTATCATCCAGAAACACATTCTGTCTAGCGTAAACAGATCTGTGATATCGTTCTTTTCTCTGGCAGTTGTGCATTTCATTATTCTGTTGTTAGTGCAAAGAGAGAGAGAGAGCCAAGTCTGGATGACAGGATATAAATCAAACCAGTGTGACAGCAGCAACCAGCT
>OMNV01008746.1:0-22944 GCA_900303265.1 Brotula barbata
GGAGGAGGGGGGCCAGGGGGCATGGGACCCATGGGTGGTTGACCAAACTGACCAGGGAAGATAACAGGGGGAGGAGGCCTGTCACCCCGATTGGGTGGACCAGCAAGGGGAGGAGGGAGACCCTGGCCAGGAGGGGGTGGTCCTGGAGGACCAGGTGGACCAGGGGGAGGGCGAGGGGGCCCCTGCATTCCACCTAAAAGACAAACAAGGGACGAAACAGAAGTAAACAATTCAGCACAAATTAAAGTTAATTCTTATTGTCTTGTGCTGGCACCAGTGCAGAGCTAACCAACACAACTGACACTACAAAGACCATTTTCAATTCTGAAAACATAACAGGCATATCAAAACCAGAATTAATCAATTTTGAGATCCAGTGACCACATGAGCCAATTCAGAAAACAGGATGACAGTCAAAGCAGTGGGAAATATGGTCTGATTAGGAAGAGCAAGCCATTTGCAGAAACTTAACTTAGGCGTGTTATCTTCTAAACCCAAACTCCAACTTTCAAAAAGACAAAAGCCAACTGAGGGTAATTCACACTGCCACAACTGATAGTCCGGTCAAAACCTTTCATCGGGTTGTTTTATGTAACCACAACACAATAAATTACAACGGCCAACATGTCTAGATATACACATGTCCCAAACATTTACTTGGATGCACTTAGGACCATCAGTATTTTATGCAAGAGGTCTTTCTTGATAAACTGACTCCAGTAATTGGACAAAGCTGCAGAAAGGCCCTCATAAATCACTAATTTAATTATTGGATAGATATGACTGTTGTCAACCCTGCCTGTTTCAACGCTTACCCACTGACTACCAAGAGTTAGATTAAAAATGTAATCAAATCAATTGAGGTGTTTCACCTCTGCCACGCCAGCTCCCGTCCCTGCCTCCTGGCGGGAAGGGACTGAAACTCATATCCATCAGAGGGCCATCTTGGTGCCTAAACAGATCTGGTCTCATCCCTAATAGGGGAGAAAGCAAACCAATCACAACTCTTCCCTACATACACTACCCGCGTACCAACTGAAGGCCTGTCACAGCCCAGCAGCACAGGGCACCAGCCACTTAGCAGAAGAGACGTAAAAAAGTGTGGTGAAGGATAAGACGCAAGGGAGAAAGAGGAAAGAAAAGTGGGCAACTCCATCTACACCCTGCCCCTCAATTGTCTATCAATTGTCAGTGAGCAGAAGCTTGCAGTCAGGTGGTTATGGGGAAGGATTACTCATTCAAATGATATGGAAAAAACATACTGGATAGCGAGAGACGTGCATGGACAGCCCAGCGACAGACAATAAGAATATCAGAACACTCACAAAATACACACAACATGACAGCTAAGTGTGATTGTGTGCATTCTATGAGTGTGAGTATTAGCAAACTCTGGACTGTGCTGACAGAGCAGCACACCCAGACAGAAAGCACCTTCTGAATTAAAAGCTGTTTACAATAAAAATTTATAAGGCACTTGTCACACTATAGTGATTTTTTTCTCTCAATCTGACGGAGAAAAAAAATCACAACAGGAAAGACAAAAGCCTGACCCAAGATCATTTTCACATCTTGTGTGCACCAAGATCTAAATCATTACCCCAAAGGTAAAAAAAGGGACAAACTCTGTAATAGTGTAAGCCATAATTCATGAAGAGGTTTTTTTTATGATCATCTACAGATCATACATGAATTCTGATCCAACTGTTGTTAGATTTCTTAAATTAAATACATTAGTTTACCAGGATCCCACTTAATTAACTAAATGGGGATTGGCCACACTATTTACCAACTGACCAGGAAAGTGAGGTGGTGGACCCCCAGGGCCAACAGGACCAGGGAAACGATCTCCTCCGGGGCCAGGAGGACCAGGGAATCGGCCTCTGCCTCTACCACCCATGGGGAAGCCTCCACGTAGACCAGCACCCGGAGGCCCAGCTTTACCTTCCCCAGACATCTGACCTGACTGGGTACCTGCGCAATGGATTTAACGTCTTAGATTATGATGACTGGATCAGAAACTGAAGCAAATATTAAAGACTAACTACACATGAGTCCCGTTTTTTAAGTAGACCTTTAGAAGCAGTGCGATTGCATTTTTTTAAACAGAGCTACTGGCGTTAGAAGGCTTGAAGCAGCAAATTTTCTTAAGAAGTTTCTTCCAAGTTTTCAAGTATGTCGGCTGTTGAAGATGTGCACAAATCCTACTTACTTTTGCGTGATTGCATCTCAAACTGGCTGAGAGACTGTTTGTTGCAAGGTGTGATGATGGGATTTTGACCGTGAAGCTCCCTCTTTGACAGCAGCTCCATTAACTTTCTGGAAGATGCCTCTGAGCCCACACACACCAGAGCAAACCTGGAAGACGCATTCAACCACACACGTCACATCCTTTGTTACAGAATGCGGGTTCCATGTTTCTAACAGAGTGCCATTGTTTTACATTTCATGATTCTGCCACTTCACCTGTCGCACCATACTATATGCCTTCTGTGACACTGAATTCCACACAAGCTTAAAAACTAACAATCTACAAGTCTCACGACCTGATCAAATCAAATCAAGTCATACACACAAAGCTCACCCTTTGGACTGGCCATTGGCTCTGTTTTCAAAGAACTTGATCTCCAGCACATCTGAGATGCCTATCGATCGGATAGCTTCTGTCAAGTCTTCATCGGTTGTCCACTGAAAGACAAGAACACATTAGGCCGATATTGAACATTTTCTACAACATAATAAGGATGCACTGTCATTAATACCTGATCTTGAAAGAAATTAGTTCTATTTCTCTGGATTATATTACTATAAAAGATTATGACATTTTTTGGATTTGTCCAACACACACACACACACAGTGTGAATATAAATCAATGACACTCACCCACGTGAGGTTTCCAATGTAAAGGGCAATCCTTTTGCCTGTGTAGGTGTAGACCACGTTGGGTGGGGCACTCTTCCCTCCCTCATTGTTACCTGGTGCAGGCAGTGTGTCCAAGTAGTCACGGTCTTCTGGGGCATCACCATTATTAGCTGATGGAGATATTACATCATCATACAGGTCGATCTGCTCATGAACCGGGTAGTCAGATTCCTGTTGAACATTAAGATGAAATGTCAGTCAAACACTGGATGGTTCCTGGCCAATTGAAATGTGTTTCACCTGCATGTATATATTTGGTTCCATTAAAACATCAATTTATTCCTGTGTATATTTGTGCCATGATTATGTTCTATTAAAAAGAAGTGCAACCAAAAGTTGACACGGTTTTGTTTACTACTCACTGTAGCCACCTGTGTTGTTGATTATTACCCCAATGATCCAGAATTTCTTTGCAATGTATGAACAGTTTTACATTCAGGACATTGAACATTAACATTTTGTTTTCCAACACTGTATGTGAATGCATATTATTTCCAGAGCCTTATTTAGTTCAAACTGTATGTCCAACTTGATGTAGTGTGATAAATATGTCTGTACACACAGTACGGGTATAGGGGTACAATTTTCTACAGATTTCAAAGTTAAACCCATTAGTGGCTAGCTACACAAGTTATCATACTTAAAAAAATTCTAATGCAGTTTTGTTTGTAGAAAAATCCTACTGGTTCCGCATTCGGATTGCCCCAATATGGCAGAACTGAATCTGCGATTGTAACAACACAAATCGTTAAGTTAACGGGCGTGCAATTCTTTCTAGGCGGAAATGTGCTGCTGCATTGGCCATCACGGAACAATATGTCGTGCTTAGATTTTGTCATTACCGCCAGAGATAGGCCTTTTGAACGAACCAATTAGTCACGTGACTCTTAACTACAACCATGGACATAACACTTGTTACAAATCCACTCTACCAAAGTGTACATTTTCAGCATTAATTCGTGAAAATATGGATAACATTTTTACGCTTAAATATAATAACAACACGTAAGAAAGGGGCGTGTAGAAAGGACAAAAACAACCACAAATCTATCACTTCCACAACATGAACCTGAACAATAGGTAACAACACAGCAACCGTTGTGACATTTTGTAATTTAATTACCTTAATCTCAAACTCAAGTTAAAGAACGTCTTGTTAGCCGTCCTTTAGAGCAGCTAGCTAACAGCTAACATGTTATCCAACTACATTTGTTTAGCTCACTAGCCCGCCACAGGTCGGCCGGAGGCCCGAAGCTGTGCATCACAACGGCTGCAGATTATTTATGATTTAAGCACATACGGCATTTAATGGATAGCAAATGTTAAACATGGAATATCATACACAACGAAAATCGCACACTATATCACGACAAACGCGAAGAAAACACAAGCAAACTTTTAAGCCGTCAGTGCTGGCTGGCGAGGCTTGCAGCGTGGTGAAACGAGGGCCTGTATGCGTATCAAGCTCGTTTGAGCCTCCAGACAAAACCTTCTCCGATCACAGTTATAACCATAAGCAACGCAAAAATAAAGAATCCAATAGCGATAACCAAATATTTCCTTGCTGCAAGTTTAATACCTGGTTGAATTCCTCCTCTACGTCGGCGTAGATATCGATGTGATCCACACCGTCCGCCATTTTCCTCTCTCTCCGCCTGGCGGCACAGAGCGCGAGGCTCAAACAATGAAAGGAAAAACAGCGCCACTCACAGGAAAAATCACAGAGAACAGGCAACTGCGCCCCCTACCGGAGGTTTTCATTCATGCATTAGAAAATCACAAGTCAGGTAACGGCAAAGCAACGTGCACACTGATTGTACACACGGTGGTTTTTACTCCGAATATATTGTATATCGTAGAAATATGTCGCCTTAGGTCAGGTTTCAAAAAGTACACACAAAGTCAATGTGAACTTTTGAAATTAAATTACAGACTAGAAATAGATATCTAAGTGACTCAGATTTATTTTATATTGACAGCAGAGCAAATGACATAATTGTCAAAAACGTGTGGAATAAGCATAACCGTGGGATAAAGCATGAACATGTAGATTAATTTGGCAAGTATTAAGCTACGTCACCGGATGTTATACAACTGTCTAGAAATATTACATCCACAACAGGGCATTATTAAATGTAATACAGCTATTGACACCGTGAAAGAAATATGATTGTTACGCTACGCAAGTGTGATTATTTTGTAATATGAGGAATCACCTGCCTACAATTTCTGCATAAAGCCTCAAAAAATTTTGTTCATAAGGTTATTCATAGTCCTTTACATCTTTTCATTGTTCATTTGTAATGATAATAATAATGATATGAGTAGACTGTGACTGGACAGGAGTAATTTAGATGTAATCATATTTTGTAAATAAATGAGTATCTTAAAAGCTGAAACATCATTTTACTTTGATTTTTGACACATTTATGACCTGGCTGATTCGGTGGTAGATCAGCTTAATTGCCAGTAATACTGCATGTGCACTAGAATTTAAGAGACACACGGTCAATCAAAACAATACAAGAAATATGGGGATAATTTTACTTCATACAAATCATGGCTTCAGCCAACAGACATAAAGCGGACATATGCATCAACCATACAATATACAACATATGTATATGTATGATTTTTATGAAAAAATGACATGAATTGAATTTTCTTATCTTGGCAAGACATACAAAAAGTAGAATATAGTTTCTCCGTTTCTCTCTCACATACACACCATATATGCATTTGAGTCGATTACATATATCAAATCTCAGGCAATTAATAATCAGAATTAAGTCATTTTGAGGTCATGCTATGTAAGAGATTTCAAAAGATATAAAGAAAAAAAGCTCTGGGGACATTCACAGCCGGAAAAGACAAAGAAATGTTGAGTAACATTGTTGAACATATGAAGAAACAAAACAAAAGCATGTCTACAAAAATATCCAGTGCAATTTGAGTGACACTCATTATCATATATGATTATTCAGAATTATAATGGTAGAGCTTCTTCTGAATGGAGATCTTGTTTTTCAGGATGAACGTCTCCTTTTTCATTCATAATTTAATTCTACATTTATGATGTTGTTATATGCAAATTAATAAATAAGTAACAGTTCTAAATGAGCATAGTATCCAAATCCCCTGTCTCTTGGAAATAAACAATGGAATTTCTCAAACCGTACTATTTGGTGCTATTTGCTCAAACAATAAATTTTGGGGTAAACATGCAGATAAATGCTGACACACTTAAAAACATAAAACAAATTGAAGCTTGAGCCTATTATTGTCTTGTCCATGTTGTGTTTTACTTAGTTTTCTCAACAGACGGTAAACAACTATGGAAGCGGTGCCCTTGCATCTTCCAGAGTGACAAAATGACAAACAGAATTATAGACAGACACTCACAGACTGTAGACAAAATGGTAGGCAAGATATATAAAAAGTCACAAAATCAAATGTTTTATATTGACACACAAACACAAATTTCAAGAAGCTGATACTAGGCACTAGGCACTGACAGCTGTTATTCACATCCACGGAGACTTCCAGAGGTTTCTGTGAATCTAACATTGCTAGCAGCCCTGTATGTCATGATGTCATGATGTCAGGATGTGTGTAAAGAGGCGTGCATATGTGAAACTGTGTGTATGGGTGTGCGCAATGATGATTTCGATGAGCTTAAAATTCAGTTTTACCATAAGGGGAAACATATTTCTCTCTCATGGAGTCTCATGTCGTGTCCCCTCTGACATAATATCTCGTTTCATGAAAAAGTCGTTAGTAGCTGCATCCACGTGGTCTCTCTCGTTTGCAGATGAAAAAAATGTGTAAGAAAAGCAAATGGTACATGTCTGTTAGGGCGAGTATCCGCGGTGATTGCCCACTGACTTGCTTTCTTTGCATGAGTTGTTGTTTCAGTTCACCAACCAATGTCCACGAACCACATTAGACAGTTGTTGAGAAAGTCTACATTTTGTAGTTGGCATCGGTAAAAAGTGCAAAATTAGACATTCCCCATGTAATGCTCTCATTTGGCATTAGACAAATCCAGTAACGGAGTCCAGTCCTGCCTGTTTTCCAATCTCCAGCTGCTGTTTTTGAGTACAAAGTCTGACTGTCATCGAGAGACAAGGGCTGAGAAGGAGAGACAGACAGTGACGAGAGAGACTGAGAACGAAATGACACATGCTCCTCCGCAGTCATTGGCGTTCTCCTGAAACGATAAAAGACAAAACAATTCACTGTTTGTTTCTGCAATAATTTCAGGCATTTCACAGCAAACTTAGAGTTATTAATGAGAAAACAACACACTCACAATTAGAAACTTCACCAAAACAGTATTGTCAGCAAGTTTCAAACAATAAAAGTTAATTACTATGAAAGATATTCAATAAAGCAATATATGTATTTTAGATAAAGACATTGGATCATTCCAAGTCATGGTGTGGACCAATGGGAAGCTGACCTGTGGGTGGTAGGCGTGGCAGGACTCTGGGCGTCGGCGTATCTTCTGTGACTTCATCCTGTCACATTTGACTGAGGCATTATGTATGGCAGGGTCAAGGAGCAACGGCAGCATTTACTCAACGCCCAGAAACCAGTACGAAAGTGCCACTGAGCAAGGCACTAAACTAGTAACTGCTCCAGTGAAATGACAAACCGATGTTCTGCTGGGAGGTTGGAGGTGAAACAAAAGCCGTTCCCGAAATCATTATCACATACAAATATATAAGCGAGAGCGTTGCAACAATATCAAGTTTAGTATGTGTGTTACCTTTAACGTAGTTTTGAGTCTAAAATGGGATTTTCCTCAAACTGTGAAATAAATTGTAAATTTGTTGAAATGAAGCCAAATGGCATGGTGCTGAATATTATTACATAACAATTTTGGATTGCATTCAAACTAGTAAATATAATCACCATTTTTGAAGCTTTATTCACACCCATAAAAAATGAGATTGTAACATATTATTACATTAGCTTCTTGTTAAGATGAGCATTTGACCTGCTTAAACACAGGCCCAAAGAGGTGTAATGTGTCTTTTAAATATATAATTCTATAAGAAAGGATATATTTGACTTCTTTGGGTTCCATGGTGATTGGTGGGTACTGTCTGGAACAGTCACAGTCTGCCTGCACTACCAGCATCATCAGGTTGCTTTCAGGTATCTGCTGCACAACAAACATCCTGATACGCATACACACACACACGTAAACACACAAACATAGAGAAAAAAGCATGCATTAAGTCAAGTAACACTGCCACGTTGCCCAGTAGTGTGCGTCAAATCATGAAAAACAACATGGTAACTATAGTTAAATATAAGTATATTAAATTATATAAGTTTGAATATACTTATTTTTTTGGTTCAGTTCCTTTTTCTGTATCTGTGTTCCCTTGCATTTTCATTCTGCTCATGTCTGTGTGTCTTTTTTGTCGCTGTTTTTCCTGCCTATATTTATGAGCTACTGTGACACGAAAATTTCCCTGGTGTGGGATCGTTAAAGTTCATCTCATCTCATCAAAATAACATTTCTTCAAGGAAAACCTCAAATTTCTGATTTGGACTCTGTTGCTGTGTCAAAATGACTGCTATGCACTCTGAAATGTCAGAAAATTGTCGAGCGTTCGGGCTGGACGCTATAGTTGAACGGTGTTGTTCCTCTTTCGGCCTCATGGGGGCGTTCAATCTCAAGCATTACAAAAAAACTTTAACCTCTTTGCTCTCGATTACTCTTCCCTCACTCAGCTCATCTTCTTGTGGCTTCATTTCTCTCTCTGCATCACTCTCTTCCTGTCACCCACGATCTGTTTTTGCATCTGTTTCTCCAACATTCTAGTTTCAATATTGCTTCTTGCTCTTTTAATAACACACACACACACACACACACACACACACACACACATCAGTATGCAGAGCAGTGCAAAGCCATAGAAAATTGATTTTGGAAGGACAATTTAATATGACTGCTTCAGGGCTCACAGAGGACTACACTGCTGATGTGTGTGTGTGCGAGTGCATATACTAGATGTTTCTGTGCAGTGCATGCTTTCTTACTTTTGGCACCGTCCACACTTAATAATGCTGTTGGTCTCCTTGATGGACGGCTCGTAGATGAAGCTGGGGTACTCTGTGTCACACGGCTGCAGGATGTCCCCTTTTTTCTTATGTGTCGAGGCTGATGGAGAGAGGGAGAACGAGAGAGAGAGAGTTAATAAGAAGGGACTAGAGCGTGAATAAGCATGTATACAATAGACACGCTACATAGAAATCACACAAGATACAATTAGTTTTGCAGAATTTGCAGGAAAATAAACACAGTAAGTGTAAGTAATGTAGTAGTAATGTGCAGTAATACACGCACACGCACACAGACTGATACTCACACACACTGAAGGATGGTTTGGCTGAATGGAGTGATGATGATGATATGGAACAGGATCAGGTGGGGTAAAGATGATAGTGAATGTGTGAGCGATGAGGTGATGGGGGCAGATATAGAATGGCAGGATGAGAAGACACGATGGAGTTAATCATAATCAGTAAGCAGCATCACACAACAAAAATGAATGATGGTTTTTGCATGTGTGTAAGAGAGGGAGGTCCTCTGTATACACTGATCAAATTTGACTTTAAAAGAACTTTTCTTTGCTGACTGCTGTGTTTTTATTCTGTGCTTCTACTCTTAAGGCTGTGAACACTTACAGAAGATATATTATTTACATAGACATGTACGGACAGACATTTGTGACAAAGCTGCCTAGAAACAGCCCGACCTAAACTTGCCCTATGATCCTCTCTGCGATCTTACCATCAGCAAAATGCTCTGTGTGCCAGACTCCACAGATATTAAACTCCAGGAGGAACCTAGTGAAGAGGAGACAGGGCAGAGTGGAAAGAGACGGAGCCGATTAAGCGTCCGTCCGTATTGACCAAAAGAGACTGCAAACAGATTTCATAAACTCGGCTACAACCCAGTGTTGTGTCATGGGAATATTAAAATGGCTCTTCGAGGTATTCAGCTCTGTAATTGATTGTTTTGGTTGCTGTTCGTCTCAACTGAATGAGCAGAACTTTGTTTTTATGGAGTTGGCGGCTGAATGTACAATGTTGTTTTAGTCTAACAACATCACAACAGGGAGAACTTAAATTGGTAAAATGTGATGTGCTTTTCATTAGGATAGGAGACAATGTCCACTGCGAGAAGAGTCCTCAAACTGTAATGATTAGTTATTATTATAAATCACAATGACGACATTGTATAATGAATACTTCAGAGACACGCGTCATCTTCAGAACAAGATAAGACAAAAACTGTCTCCAAATTTCATAAACTAAATCATACAGATACCACACATTGATACAAGTATTTTTTCTTTTCATTTCAATTTGAAGCCGTAAGGATTGCTGACAAGAAACATGATTTAGATAAACACAAAAAGTGAAATAGTCATTTTGTGATATGTAGCAGGGATAAATTCAGTGTTTCAATAAATCACTGTTTTCCATGAAGTTGTACTAAGTGTAGGGTGACAGGTAATAGCACAACATTCCTGATTATTCTGGACATAACAAAAACGACAACAGCCAAATTAGGTTGCTCCTAGCAACACTTACAATAGGAAATTGGAGAGGAACCACTTGAGGGCTGCAGCCAAACCATAGAACGGCTGGAGAGAGGGAGATAAAGACAGACAGGAGGAAGAACTGTAATTACTGCAGAAATAATTGAATAACCCAAAATGTACCCAGACTGAGTGTACTTACGCTGAGAAGTGGACGGGCTTTGCTGACAGAGTGTGAGCTCATCTTACACATGGCCTGATAATCGAACAAGGACACCCTGAGGAAACACGCGTAGAATCTCAATGAATTCATCCAACATCCATTCTTTGACCCCTAATGTGGACTGACCCAGCGCCGCGGCACCTCGAATATTAGTTGGAATATGTGCTTCTCATGCACGTGGAAGCGCCACAACACACAAATACAAGTTAGTGCATGCACGCGTGCATATACACACATTCGGACACTCAAGTTCATGCATGCACAAATCCAGTTATGTAACATCCTGTGTCAAATGAAGCGTGCAGAAATCTTATTGCTGTTATAAAAATAGCTCTCCACCAATGGGGTTTGAAACATAAAAGATGGATAAAAAACAACAAGAGCTGTCAGAGGAGCTCTGTAAGGATATCTACATGACACAGACCTGGATGGGTGATTTAAGGACCCACAGCTCAGGGAAGAGACGGTGCCATTATACAGCAACAATAACAAAGCTTTTAAGTCTCTAGAATCCCAGTAAAGAACATGCTGGAGGCTGGGGCTTTCATGTGTGCATGGGTGGTATCTGAAAAGTTAAGGTTAAGCCAATATAGATCAACCTGATTCCATGGACCAAATCAGGCCAGTAAATGTTAAACCTTTAGAGCAGGGACTTTAAGCCTATGTTGTCCCATGGACCACCATCCTGTCACAGATGCAACCTGTGGACCTCTGATGTGGGGGGTAAGACAAGGGCTGAGATGAGTTTTTTTCCGCATTTATTATTATTTAGACGGATCTGATTATCCTCAAACAAGAAATAAAGACATTGTCACAGAACACTGCAGTACCTCCGCCGATCACAGGGTTTAAACCCCAATATAGAGTCGCAAAGTCTGAAATAGTGGATTACACACAGAGCCATTTGGTCAACTAGTATCACTTTTCAGTCAATTACAATTGTGTGTGTTACCTCTTGAACATTCCCATTCTGATCAAAGTGGTCATCACTGATCCGTCAATCTCTCCAAGGAACCTCCCCGCCTGTCACATGAAAAAAAGGCAGATTGTCATCATCGTGTAACAAAATCTTATTTGTAAAACATTAAATTCATCCTCCCTCCTTGTCCCACCCTTCTCCACTCCCACCGCTTTCAACTCCTTGTAAACAATTTCACACACATCACAGTGTGATTTGATTTAACACATAACAAAGAGCATCATACGTGGCTTTGTTCTAGTGTTTCCGCTTGTTACTTATTCAGAGACTTTTACTTTTTATGTATCCATTAAAACATATGGGCCAACATTAAGAATCACTTAATTAGGAATTCATTTCACCGCAAGGGAATATGTCTGTTGATAGTATAATCTAATTTAATGTCCTATTGTCTACTAAGTAAACCACATCATGCGTAAAGCTCCATTTCAGAAAGCTGAAAGTGCTGTGTAGTCGGAACTCCCACTGCCACTGTAAAATTACACTGCTCACTGGTGTTTTTCTCTTTTGCATAATTGCAGGCCGAGAAGAATTATCCCATGATCCGACAGCACTCAAAATGTAAACATATGAATTCAGAAGGCACGTATAACATCACTGCAGTTGTAATGCAAAACGTGGCATAGTGAAAATCTGGATTTTCAAGTGTTACAGACCCTGCAGAGATCTTTTTACATACAGATGACAAATGTGATCAGATCCAGGCCTATAGGATGTCTGGTCACTGGCACAGATAATACCTGTACTGATCGACAGCAGTTCACAGCCTAGAATGGCACGTATAAGATATTTTTCAGACAAAACATTTTATTTCTTTTCTAAGTTTCTTTTCTTGTTAAGCAATTAGTTCAGACAGCTGCAGAGACGCTACACAATCAAATGAAACAATTAAAAACTCTTTAGTCTCTGAGTGTTTTTTTGTGTTTGTGTGATGTGTGTGGCTGAACTCACATCATTGCGCTGTTTAGAAATTAGGACAAAGCCATTATTGTCAATCATGTAGCAGTCAATATCCTGAGATGAGACAAAGAGACACACAGAGAGAACAATTATCTTGGAGAGCTCTGTCCCAGAAACGACAAGGACAACAGAGACAACAAAAAGCAACATGTGATTTCTTCCTCTTGCAGTAATATGACTGCATATTTTGGTGGTTTGGAGCTCTGGTAGCTAGAAAATATGTTAACTTCTTATCTGTCTGACGAAACTTGTTTGTTACATTTAAGACTCTTTGGATGTGTGTTTACACACACAAATAGTGACATACTGTACTCACAATACTGTCACAACGAAGAGGACACACCCCTTCCTCATCGGAGCACTATGGAGGGCAGACAGACAGAAGACGAGAAGACAGAAGATTGAGAAGTGTGATTGTTCAAATATTGAGTTTGATGACATTGTGTGATTACATACAGTATATGTGAGTGTATATCATCCATACAGTATGTGTGCGTGTGAAATTGTGTCTGCGCGTGTGAGGAGGTGTTAATTTGACTACCTGTGACTAGCTGTTAAGTATTTGCAGGTTTGTGGCTGTTAAATTCTGCATGTCTATGGCAGTGTGTGTATGAGCGGAGGAGATTGTGTGTGTGTGTGTGTGTGTGTGTGTAATCTGTTTAAGTGTGGGGTGTGAAGCTGCATTCACAGTGCTCAGCAGGTGCTGACGATGTTAAATTTGGATTTGTGAAAAACAAAAAAGAGGAGAAATTATGCATACTTACATCTGTATCGTTTGGCTGAGGAACCATTGAGAGAGAAAAGAGACAAGATGGCAGCCAAGAGAGGAGACAGAGCGAGATAAATATTAATTCAGTTAATGACGGGTAAATCAAACACCTGAGCAGACTCTCTCATTTCTCATTAATCTCCGCAGAGAGGGTGCATCTTCTTAAATAAATTTTCAGGAACTGATGAAAGATAATTTTCTTAGAGGCTCGTGATGCTGAAAAGTTCCTCTGCGCTAACAGATTGTGAAGTTGCCCTAAACAAAGCAAAACAAAGTAAAAATTCAACTCGAAAAAGGAAAAATATCCCCTCAGCTGGTTATCGTTATGCCCAAATACACTACTCCACACACTCCAAGACACAAAATATAAAAGTAATAGAGACTTACAACAGCTTGGTATGAGAATTCTCATAAAAGTTCAATAAATCATCATATTTCAAAGCATGAGAGTGTTATTTCTTCATTCTGAGAGAAATTCTATCAAGCCCAACCCAGCCGTGGTAATGAGGGAAGGACAGGGCAAGGGCTTCTTCCCTTCACAAACAGAGATATCTCCTGGCAGACTAAGGATTGAACTGGCAATCCTCCTGTCTTTAGGTCACCACCCTGCTGCCAAGGTCAGGCAGTGTTAGGGCAGAGTGCTGTTAAGTTCCTGTAAAGTGCTTTGAGACATTGTACAGAATTGTACAACATAAAAAAATGGGCTTGTTCTTTGACTGAGGGTTTGAACTTAAATTTGTCCATGAGACAAAGTTCCTATAGTCTTCATACGTCTTTGTATTTGCTTATTTTGCACATCTATGAGGTCCATGTGTCTTTGGAAAGACATTCAGGTCGTATAGAGTGTGACCGATTATGGAGGAGACAATCTATCATCCATTTCTATTTTAGCAAGCTGTCATTCTGACATCCGTTCGCTATGATATACGGCCAAACAGTGCAGTGACAGAAATGATCCAACTTTCTTACGTGCTGTAGGATAGTTAAGGTTGATAAGGGACAACGTGTGTAGAAGCTGACTCGAGAACAAGATTACAAGTCCTGCTTTCAATCCCCAGAGGTTGCAAAGTTGATTACAACTCAAAATACAAAATGTGCCGCAGGGAACGATAACATATGGATTATTTTGCTCCTCTTGCAGCATTATCAATAGTGGGAGCAAAAAATGCAAGGTTTGCCCTGCTGAATGCATGTTGTCAGTCTCCTCTTTGTTTTTACTCATTAATGTGCACGTGTGTTATCTCCCTCTTCGAGTTCTTCTCTTACTTACTCATCCCAGCAGATGGTAACTCATACTTTATTCTACCCTTAAAATGCATAATTGATCATCTAATAGCATCCTCCTTTACGCACATACTCAAGCAAGTAAGTCGTCAAATTTTTACGGTTATAAGTGGTTACAGTCTGATTAGGTTTCCCAAACTCAAGGGAGAGACTAGCTTGATAAGATCGGGATATAAGAGGCCGCTCCACCAGAATCTGAATTTCATAACCACTGTGGTGCAATGCCATGCCAAAAGCAGACGAACTATGCACGCAGAGTTGGGATTGTATGGGGAGCACACAGCTGAGTATTATCTATGAGATGAACAACACGCCAAGATGTGAATGGACAAAATCCATCATCATACGTATTTTCCTTATGGCGCCTCACGGCCTCTTACTGCATTGGTAATCTGTCAGGAAATATACAGCAGCGCTGGACTGTGTGAGATGTATGAGGCCGTGTGCTTCACATGTATGGATTCATAATGGAGAATTTGATGCAACATAGATCTTCGCGTTATCAGATTTCGCAGATTCAACAACAAGAGGGAACATAACTTATCAGTACAAGTACATAATAAAACACATGCAGCCAGAGACTTCTCTTCCTCACTGCTTCCTTTCTGCCGTCTCTTTCATTTTCTCACGCGCTGGACGGAGACACACAGGCAAACACAGAGACAGAGCAGAGCAGAGAGTGCAGTATAATCACATCAGAACCTTTTCCTCTTAACAAACTCATTCCTGTAGATGGTAACTCATACTTTATTCTACCCTTAAAATGCATAATTGATCAGCTAATAGCATCCTCCTTTATGCACATACTCAAGCAAGTAAGTAGTCAAACTTTTACGGCTGTAAGTGGTTACAGTCTGATTGGGTTTCCCAAACTCAAGGGAGACACTGTTGACTTAATGCTGTAGACTGGAGAGGACTTCTTGGTAGAGATCCATCATCCAACAAACTGCGGTCAATTGCTTTATCAATGCATTTAACACACTCAGTGCAACAGAATGGATTTACAATAAAATTAAGTGGTCTCATTTGAGATGAATGAAGATGAAGTGTGCACTGTATTTTCAAACGAGACAGTAGATTTTTCTTAAATAGTCTTGTGAGGTAAACAGTTGTGTCTATCACATCTGCATTATTGTATTGCATTTTTATGTTGAACTTTTTAACAGACGTGGATGAGATATCCATGCGCCTATACACCATTAAGACGATTTCACACACAGTCACGTGTTTCGAAAAGACTCGTACACGTGAACGTAGACGAAATTCCCACAAAATAAAGATGCTTGACATTGAGTACACGACAGGAGGATAAGTATATTATGTAAGCTAACACGGGAGGAGAAGAGAGTAGATCAGAAAGAGATGAAGGACAGAAGGGAGCACTGGAAGAAAGAAAGGTAGAAGGGAGAGGTGTGAAGAATGAAGGATAAAAGAGAAGAAGTGCGCAAATAGACACAGTAAATGTCATTCTCCCATATAAATCTAGTAGATAACAAGGCCACTGAAAAAGGACCTAAAGAGCGCACACAATAACACACTCACACACAGATGGCTCTGCATATGGTCCCTGTCAACACTGACACACATTAACATTAACAGACACATACACATATATGTGTTATTGCTTGTTCACACCTCCACTGACACGCACACACACACATACACACACACATACTTTCACACCAGGGGCACCATTTTGGAGGGAGCTGCTGAGCCGAGTCGTGGTAGCTATCCATCATTTACTGGCCAGCCAGCAGCCTTAATGCTCTTTTAACTGCTGTCATTTACAGCCACACGAGCAGCGGAGGAGAACGAACCAGCTCTCAAACACCTGCCGCAGCTGAATTAAACAAGTTCTCCCTGAAGAAAATCATTCAACAAAGGCAAAACTACACTTTCCATTTGTTGTTATTATTATATAATGTAAGGCCACAATAATATCACTCCATTCCTATCATCACCGAGTGACCCAGTGGCACTGAAACTATCCATGAAAAAACATTAGCGATAATAACCCGTCCTGTCCAATGATGTAATATTACAGGTGAGGTGAGAGCAGTGTCACTGCGTTAAGCTTTGAAATAAGAAAAGCTTATGTCATTCAATTACTGTCATTACCAACTAATGGAGCAGGAAAAAGACCTGTGATTACTCTTGAATCCATGTCATCCATGGAGTAACAAATGGTTTCAGAATAGTCTGTAGGTTTGATACGCCACATGTGTAAACTCCAGACTGTCAGTAATCATCTATAGAGGTGACTTAACTTTAGTAAATACTGAATCTGCCTATTTGGGGTTTAAAAGAACCAGGATGAGAGGGCAAATGCTTACAGGTTTGTTGAAATCACATTAGCAAACATATGAGCAATCTGATTACTTTACTTTACGTCAACATGCAAAAAACGTTGTCTTTAACAGGTAAAGTCATCTCACGAAACACAGGTGTACTGACCTGAGCTGTAATGGCCCAAAATCTGGACTCCAATGCCTCCAGAGTCATCTGGACACCGATTGCTACAGACAGACAGACAGAGAGAGAGAGAGAGAGAGAGAGAGAGAGATGTTATGTACAAATAAGTGGAGCAAGTAGACAAAGTAATGGAGGGAAGAATGAGGATGAGAAACAATCATTGTTTTATAAGTGTGAATCAACTATTTTATATATCATCGAGTCCTGACATTTGCTTTGGACCCCTTGAATTGAACACCTAACAAATAGATTTTGTTAGGCATCATTTATACTGTAACTGTAAACTGGAATGCATCTGAATATATTTGATATCTTTGGAAACATGGGGCTTTTCACTTGAATATATAATAAAACTGTAGAAAGATGGAGTATTGTATTGAAGCGATTTACCTCACCAAGTCTTTTGTTGAGTCTTTTGACTCAACAAAAATCTTTTGAAAATTCTTAAATTAAGGTAGTCTGACATATTTATATTTGTTGTGATAAGGAAAATAAACTGAGGGCTGAATCAGAGATGGGATTATTTTTGGCAGTGACTGTTGTAGTGGTGGCGGTGGAGAGGAGAGAGGGAAAGTTTGTGGTAAATGGAGGGGGGAGACTTTTAAAATGCACCATTTGAGAAGAAAGGTTTATTAATGAGCCGATTAATGTCTGAGTGAGAGTGTGTGTGTGTGTGTGTGTTCGTTCTCAGACTAGCAAAGAAGAAAGAGCTTGGCTGTACCAACTACGTCTTCATGTCATCTTGCGAAAATCCTGTGTGTATGTGTGTCTGTGTGTATGTAGCAAAACATACATCAGCTCAGAAAACATTCAGCCTATAGAACAAACTGGCCCTAATGTATTCTTGGCTCTCTCTCTCTCTCTCTCTCTCTCTCTCTCTCTCTCTCTCTCTCTCTCTATCGCAGATACACAAACATACATACACGGTTGCTTGTGTCAGCTTGGAGATGGAGGCAGAACTATAATTGCATAAAATCTTAGTTCAAACACAGGCATGCACTCATACTGTACACATTCACCCACACACACAAATACACAACACACACTGCGGGGGAAGACGTGACACTACATATTAGCATCAAAGACTCAGCGTTTTTCTCCCTGTGTGCTTTGACCAGCCACTCAGAAACAGACGTGCAGCGCTCTCTCTTCACACACACACACACACACACACTCCCCATTTACCTCCTTGCCTATTTATAGATACACATTGTACGCAAACACACACATTCATGTAGAAGCACACACCAAACAGATGCTTCAACACACACAGCTGCCTGTGATTTGTAAGTTTATTCTGTTTCCTTTCATGTTGTCTGTTATTCTGTGCGATGATCATATTATTCATGCCCATGTTTTGCTGTACAAATAAGCTCCTGTATTCAAATGTTTTTTCTGTCACATGATCGGCCCAAAACCACGACCCAGCGGTTAAAAGGTGATGAAAATCCTCTCGTAGGTCCCGTTTTATCCTACCCTCGATGTATTTGCTGTGGAGATCTGCCTAACTTGCTCATTTATGCTTGTAAAATGCTATTAGGTGATGTTTTATGAATGAGGAAGTGCAGGAAAAAGCATGTACTCACAGGGATTGGCCATATTATATTAATAAGAAATGGTTCTGAACTTGACGCACAACTCAGTCTGTGTGTTTCTGTGTGTGTTTGTCGTGTGGACATAGTTTTATCTCTTCAACACTGCGATGACGCTGAATCGTGTAATTATGCCCGTAATCCGTCCTATTCACAGAAATGTTTGTTTAGCTGATTGGAGAGTTGTTTATCTGTGTGTGAAGCTCTGAGGTGATTATTTGCTAAATTAATAAACTAATGAGATTTCTTTCTCTCTCTCTCTGTCTTTCTTTCTCTCTTTCATTCTTTCTTTCTTTCTTTGTGGCCTTGAGGTCGGCTTCCTCTGTCCTAGAAAGCCATTATCGACGGCAGCAGTAATCTTACTTCTTGCCTGCTCTAAATTCAGACAGAAAGGCCAAATCTAATTAAACCCATCACACTGATCCCATTTTGTGTGTGTGTGTGTGTTTGTGTGTGTGTGTCGTTTGTAATCAATGTTTCCATCCACATGTGTGGGCAAAAAGAGTGTTACTCCGACGGTGTGTTCAGTCTGCATACAATTGTGTATACAACGATACGTATGACCTTGCAAGTGAGAGCGTGTATGTGAAAGCTTCCGTGGGTGCTCATGTGCTTGAAATTTGTGTGTGTGTATGTGCGCACTCAGTCTGGATTGCAATTAGTGTGAGCTGCCAATCACGATGGAGTGGAGCTTTCAACAGGAAATGAATTAATGGAGAAATAAATAAAAAAAATTAGGCAACCAAGAGACAGAGTTAATTGATTATTACACTAACAAGATAGAAGGATGAGAAACAGCGGGATGCAAAGGAAAGAAAGAATGTGTGAAAGGCAGAAGCGGAGCAAGAACAAAGGAAGGTGAAAAACAGCCGCAGTCTCTTCGCTCATAACGACAAAGATGTGTCATCTGTGTCGGCCTTATACGCATATTTAGAGAGGGAGGCAGAGAGAGACAGAGACAGAGGAAGAGAGACATTAAAAGGAAAAAGGAAGAAAGAAAGGAATCCTACCTGCCTACCGCGACTTATCTGTGTGTGTGTGTATGTGTGTGTTGTACAATGGTGGCAGAGGAGGTCAGCCTGTGTTAAATGACCACTGCACAGAGCTGCTGTTGAAGGCCTCGGGGCCAAGGCTAAATATATAGGAACACACACACACACATACAAACACATACACACACACACACACACACACACACACACACAGTCAGTAAATTACACTGGCACGCTGGCTGGGTCTCTGGGGACGCAGACAGAGGGCACTGAAAATAAGGCCACAAGCTTTCTTTCTCTTTCAAACAGACTCACAAAAACACACAAATAGACTCACAAAAACACACACACACACACACACACACACACACAAGTACACACTCATATGCTGGTAACGAAAGGATGAGATTAATTGATTTAATGAGTCAGGTGGTAACAGCGGAGTGAGACAAGAGTGGGTGGAAAACGGTCAGATGAAGGGCAGAGCGAGTGAAAAGGATGAATCGCTTTTTAATGACGTTATGAGATGGAATCCATCTGCAGTTCAACCAGCTGGAGCTGTACACGAGTCTGTCATTCTGTCACATGTACTGTATGTGCCTTTATGTGTGTGTGTATATGTGTGTGAGAGACAGGCAGCCAGATCGAGGAGGGTGGCAGGTAAAACAAAGGTGGTCTCTTACACATGTATACAAACAGAAATGCACAAACACACACATCCCCCATTCTCTCTCTCCCCCTCTTTCTTTCTCTCCATCTGACCCCATGGCCTCTAAATCCCTCCTCCGCTCTAATCTTAATCTTCCTATCAAAGGTCTACACAGATGTCATCAATACACCACTCATCCTAATCTGCAATTTCGCTCCTCTTCATCTTGACATAAATTAATCGGAAAAAGAGAGAAATACAAGAAAGATGAATACCAAGAAGAATGAGATGATGAAAACAAAAATAAGAGACACTCGTTGTTACGGTCAAGAGGTTTTATTACGAAAAAAGTACAGTATCTGTAATATGAAAATATATAGTTTTAATGCCTGGTCATTCATAGACGGGTCAATAATTTAAGTTTATCACCATCACGTGTGCACAAAGAGCAATGGACCTCCTCAATACAAATGGTAAATAAATGCAAAATTACACTTCTTATGTAGATATAGTGCTGTCGTATGTTAACAAAAGCCTCAGTGTTCAGTGACCCGATGTTGCCAAGCAACAAACACAGTTCCAGTCAGCTCAGGGAGTTTCTGTCTGAAGTCTAGTCAACTTCAAAAAGTTCGGACATGCTTATTTATAAGAATTGGGTGAATAGGAGTCGTTGACGTCTGAATACACAGACAAATGCACACATGTACATGTTTACATCATGTACTCACACACACACACACACACACACACACAACTGCTCACACACTCTCTCTCATATTCACTTATATGCACAGATACACACTAACGCTAACATTTTAACTGTCACAAACGTGCTGACAAAGCACACACACGTCCCCGTTGAGCCCCGATTCTAATCAACGTCGACCTCTCCTCTGACCCTTAACTATTCAGAAAGAAGTTATACGATAAGGGCACTAGAAAACACACACAAACGTACTCACTCACTCACTCTCACACACACACACAAACACACCTTTGTGTTGATGCTCACTAACCTCAAAGGAGTCGCCAGGGGCTGCGCTGACATCACGTTACCAAAGCAACAGGCAGGGAGCTGGGATTGGTAGAAGGGAGGATGACTCAACCTCCCTCCCTCACTCCCTCCCTCATTCTCCCCCTCCGTTTCTCACCTTCCCCTCTATCTCTATCTCTCTCTTTATCTCTCTTCTCTCTCTTTATCTGTTTGGGAAACATCTCTCACTTTTTCATCCGCACAAACACAACAAACTGACAGAGACGCACGTGGAATAAGCCACGTGATACTTTTCACCTGAGTAAGGACTGAATACCTTTGAAACACACACACACACACACACACACACACACACACACACACACTCACTCACACACGGATCATTATAAAATATATGCTCAATGAGAAGAAAAGCAGGTGCTGTGTTCCCTGTGGAACAACAACCAAGCACTTAACTTTGAAATACAATTAAGAGTGAAATGCAACACAAAATGTCATATGTCAGCACAATGTCGACTGGATTCTCTCCGCTCATAAAACTTTTATTTATTTATTCATTTATTTAAATGGGGGGGTCTGATCCAGTTGATGGACATTAGATTCTTCCAACCCTCATTGAAACTGAAGGTTGTGGGCACTCTGCTTCTTCATTGACATTTGATTGTATTTGTGAGTGTGTGTGTGTCTGTGTGTGTGTGTGTGGATACCCTCTAAGTCAGAAGTACCTAGCTTAAGTTAACCTCGTTTCTCGGTCTTCTCGAGCAGGCCTTGTGGAGGCTCGCTCACTAAATGATTCATAGTGGAGAGACAGGGAGAAACATGTTCATCTGCGAGTGTGTGTGTGAGAGAGAGAGAGTGAAGGCGAGAGTCACAGACAAACTTCAGCACTTCCTCTGTTTTAGTGTGGGTTTACATGGCAGTTTGAGCTCATAATGAGGCTATTTTGTCTCTCATCAAAGAGGAATTAAATCACCCGCATTTTAAGCAGAAATTCAGCGTGAAATTCAATTAGCTTCTCAATCATTTATAACATTATAAGAGATAAACACCGCACAGTGTATGTGTATGTGTGTGTGACTGCCTCTTTCTCCATTATGAAACTAATCCAATTTTACGAATCATAGATTTTTTACGGATCTGAATTTTTAAGGTGAAATATTATCCAACTACAAATCAACCCGTAACATCTCTCTCTCTCTCTTTCTCTCTTTTACACCACTGTCTTGTATTTCCTCCCTCTACTCTTGTTTCAGTCTCTTTCTAAGAAGACAGATGGTGTTTTTTTTGGCCACTCCCTTCTTTATGTGTCTCTACTTGCTCTCTTTTTGTTGTCTTCTCTGCTCTTCTTTTGCCCTCTCTGTCATTTTTACTCTGTGTACCCTTGTTCTCTTGTTCTCTCTGTCTCACGCTGTTTCTGCCTCCCACCTCCTTCCTTCTTCTTACCTTCTAGCCACATGCTCTCTCTCTCTTTCTCTCACTCTCCATCTCTCTATCCCTCCTCTAGGAAATCCCTTGTTACCATCTGGTTGGCTGTGATGAATT
>OMNV01008748.1:12908-31219 GCA_900303265.1 Brotula barbata
TGGGGGGGGTCTGCCGATGTGGATGAGCCTCCAAGTACAATATCTCTCATCTCCAATCTCCTCCTAATCTTGCTGTAATTGCCTGCTGAGCCTCACTGCCGTCTTCCGCCTTAATGCCTCGTCTTCCACGCAACCTTTCCACTTCACATTCACCCCCACAACAAAAGAAATGTTCACAGTCCATAAAATAAGCGCTAAGTTCAGCAGAACACCAACTGAGTTCAGCTCCAACATCTGATAAAAGCCAGAAATATATTCCATTTGATCGTTTGTGAGCCACAGTGAGAGGAAAGGAAGAATCAGTGTTCACTACTGGACTTACACAAATACGAGAAGCATACGGTGGAGAACATCTGTTGAAGAATGTGAAGTCACGCAGACGGCTCACTTGGCACAAATTGTTTTCAAATCAGATTTCCAGTTTCAGTGTGTGTTTATGTGTGTTTTGCATGTGTCAAGTTGAATGAGACTATCTGGGGACAAGAGGAAACACAGAGATGCCTGAGGAAGGGAGATAATTGGTGTGGTGATGCTAAGAAGCTGCTTTTGTTGCCATGGCGACGCACTTCATACAAAATACTGACCAATTCCATCGTCTTATAGAAAAGAGAAAGTAGGGGTCGAATTAGAGAAAACTTTGACTGACAGACGCAGTGCACACAAACACGAGAGAGAGAGAGGTAGAGCGAGAGAGAGAGAGAGATTATGGAGTACATGGGTGCCACCGATCCCATCAGGGCCTTAAGGCGTGCAAGGCTAAAGTCAGTCAAGTCACTAACACCTACGCAACACTCAGGGGAGCGCAGACGGAATTACATTCGCCACATTCAATCTCTGAGCAGGGCCTCAAGATGCATGTGTTTCGTGAAAATAATGTAAAAATGGGAAAACAATAAAATTGAGGAGATTATTCTCGCTCTGGCCTCATCTAAATTCTGTTCCCACTGGACCCATGGAGGCAGTTTGCTGAGATGCCTACCTTTAAGTGGTAACCTTGTTTCTGGGTACAAAGGAACATTCCTAATTCAATCCCCTCAGGGAGGCACGGTGCTTGATTTGGGAAAATGGAATCCACAGTCATACAGCTACACTTTATATGCATAATACTGAACATACAAACACACACACCTCACCAAGCATCACGGCTACCGCCAACAATTAGTATGTTGTACAACCAGACGTCCAAAATGACCCCAAAAATATTTTATATGTAAATAAATCTAAATAAAGATAGGGGGCACGGTGCTCAACCATATTGAATATTCCTCCAAAAACCAAGGTTTGGTCAATGATAATGATAAAACATTCTATTCTTTCCAGGGTTTTCCCCCCTTTTATTCTGAGTAGCCAAATTCCGAGTGTCAACCTCAGCCAATCACAGCAAAACTGTGCAAGACTGACAGCACCGCAAGCAAGAGAACAAATAAATCTTTGCCTGTACGTCACGATAACCCTTCAAAAACACTCAACGCTAATGAATCTTCCCTGTGTGTGAGCGCAGAAAATGTGGAAACTGGCTGATCTTTGCAATGATATTACCCATAAGCACCCCAATCACATACCATCACCGCTGCATGTCCCATCTATCACCACGGTGCCTGCTGGCACCGCTCACAAACTAAGCAGATGGCAGGACAGCAATGTGTTTGCTTGCGGTGTGACTGCTTATATGGACAAATTTCCAACAGTTTTACATAATTATTGCCCAGCTGTTGCACATATACTCTATGTATACTGTTGAATGAATTATGTTAGTCGATGTTTATACTGATGTTCATTAGACAAGAATTTCTCACTCACTCACTCCTCACACCTTTACGACGGCAGACTCTGTCTACATCACAACTAGGAATGTAGCAATCCAGACGAAATAAACTTTTTATAAAACATATGTTGAAAACTTAGCTCTCTGAAAAGTACTGCGTGTAGGTGTGCTGATGAATTATTGTGATGATGTGGAGCTAATTATTTTTTATTAAGCCTAACTTTCCTGTAAACAGAAAGAAGCCACTCATAATTTCACTTTGCTGAGCATAGTGACAATAAAGATCTCTCAGGCTCTGATTCTGAAAGGTGGATCCCATCGTTCACCTGGTGAATCAGGGGTCTAAACGTCCCAGGTGGGTGTGTCCATGCTAGTCCAACTAACACGAGGCCCAGGATGGGTTTGGTGTCTCTTCCTGTATACAGGTTAACGGATACATACATAAATGTTGCTCTATTCCGTCAACAAATCCAGATGTTTCATTAAAGCTTTGCTCTCAGAACATACTGAACAAATTATTGAAGATGAAAGCCAGACAATCCCTAGATTGCACGCTGTGATTGCCTTGAAATTTGTTTTTTATAATCCGTTTAATATATTGAAATGGTTGGTACCGTTGTCTCCTTTATAATTATTGGTAATGATGACTCAACATTGAAATTTACATCACAGCATCTCCAGGTCTGGTGCTGGTGTTGTTTATAATATAAATTAAATAATCAAATTTTGTTTAATCCTCCCCCAAAAAAACAAATGTCCCACTGTTACTGTCTCCTCACAAAAGGCTGTGACCCCCAGAGCTTGTGTGACAGACAGATGGACAGAGCAACACAGGCAGCAGGGTCGACGCCTTCCTACCCCTGTAGCAGAGGGTCATTAACTGGGCCTGTGATCCACAACGGCAGTCATTACTGCTGGAACTGTGAACCCCAATACTGACATGCCATTATGGCCAGGCTGTGTCAATAAGACAGAATGACCCATGTCAGTGGTCATTACATACAAGCCAACGGGTCAGTGGCTTTGGGAATGGATGGAGGCAGCGAGCAGGGGAGTCTGAGGACGAGAGAGCGGCAGACATATTGTCAGACCTGTAATTACAGTGCAGCCGCACCTCCATCATGCAGTTACTCACTTAGGTGCACGCCTATGCAGCTGCTTGTTTGTGTCCCTCTGCATGTGGGATTTGGTGTACGTGCACGTGTTTGCACCTCATCTATTGTGCGAAGGTTCACAACAGCTCCGCACTGTCCAGCTACTTAACATTCATGGCAATTTCCACCCTGACTAATCCCATATTACAAAACTGGGCAAAGCAAATCCTGGCTGCAGGCAGCACAACTTTCCATCTGTTCATTAGATCCATTTTTCAATTGTGTTAGCGGTGCTCGGAATTTGATTGGAAACTCTTAGTGCTAATTTTTTTTTCAATGTTTATATTCCAGATGCCCTAATCTGACAGGCAGCTGTACTTTCTGTTTGTCTAAGGTTTCTCTCCATACATGCAGGTGTTGGTGTGATGTTTCTATAGAGAGATACCAACAAATGCAACAAACTTATGATTGTAGTGAAACTGCCAATTAGGAAATGGGCTGTGAAAGGTTTCAACAATGATACCACTGCTCAGACAATTCGCCTGAATTGTCTTAAAACACATATTTGGCATGGAACACTTACAATGAGGCAGACGGGGCTCTGCAGATAATGAAAAACCACAATGTTGCTGTAGAAGATGAGGCCACAGACGATATTTAACCCGGAGGAATCAGCTGCGTTTAGTCATGAACACACACTCGAGAAGTGACAGCGCAACCGATGTAAAACCATGTGTGAGACAGCATTTCTGTCTTCCAAACACGGATTTCCAACAAGGAAGACAAAGTAAAGACTAGAGAGCTGGCTGGTTGATGTGTTGTTGCAGCTCCGCCCTCTTGTTTCCTCTCAGCCAGTCTTACTATCTCGTTGGCTGTAGCTCGTCACGGCTGTCATAACACATTTCACACTACAGCATTTGGACTCCCTGACAGGTCCAAAGATTTTCCCTGCTCAGTATCTGTTGGGCGTCTGTGACGCATCAGCACATCTTCACATTGCGCTTTTGAACAATTTGCAATTGTTTCTGTGAGCGTCAATTTGCCTCTGAGCTGGGGTTTTGTTGCCAATATCTGAAAACTGTCAGTGAGAGTAAAATCAGTGTAAAAGTGTGCAGTTTGAAGACGGCCTATGATGAGTGTGTACTGGGGTTTACATCAATTATGTACAAGACAAAGTACAGGGAAAAATCTCCAAACCTGCCCTTTCTATCACCGGACCAATCCAAAATCCAATTAAAGTAAAACTTGAATTTTCCCCGGTGTATAAAAACAACTTTTTGGCGATTAATTTAGAATAATTTCACAAGATTTGAATCATTTTAGCCTCTTATTCTCTCTCATAATTGCTCAAATATCCCTAATGGTATCTGTTGCCATTGCGTGACAACATTTGATTTGTTTTATTACAGCTCCTCAAGGTGAAATAATTTTCTGACTTGCAATTGCTGAGCCATATCTCCAGTCTCCAGAGAAATTTAACAGATTTTGTGACTTTCATAAACCTTTAACATATAATTAATTCAATTTAATTGTCAGGGTATTTTTCCTTTGGTTAATTAATGACACATCTCATGCTCCATAAGAAGGGAAGCTTCGTTTGTGCTAAGTCATTGACAGAATTTGGAGAGTCAGGCGCTCGCGCACACACACACGAATACATTGCAACAAACTATCCAAGTCTAGTTGGATGAAATGCCACAATTGACATAAGTGACAGATGATTTCACTTTAGAGGCATGTCATTTGTTTCCAGACAATGTTCTGCTTTTGTTCCTTCCCATCAAATCTGATGCATTTCCTGGAACCGAAATTGTCCTTGATTTCATAAAAACGACTCTTAAATCCGAGATTGCATCTTCTCCCAAAAACCTCCCTCATTGTGTGATTCCATGTTCCCACAACAACCCTTATGCCCTCTTTTATAGATGGTCCGATACATAGTCTATCAAGGAAAACCCTACCCTCAAAGTCAATCATGGCAATTAGGCGTGAGGAGGCTGCTTTATGAATTTATCCACACATTGATGAATTCATTGACTCGGGCCTTCTCTTGGTAAGGGTTGTAATTAAAGGATCTTAGCAGAGTGGTCAGGGGTAATCTGAGGCCAGTTAAAAGCTTTAACGCCCAGCACTGAGGGACTTAATTGGTACTCTGCCATTTATATGATTAACAACAAACCAAGGTCCGCCACCTAAAAAGCACTCTGCACTCTTGGCAATTCATTAGAATAGAGGGTACTTTGGAGCCTAATGAAAAGAAAATGTGTTGATACAATAGCCTTGTTAATTTCCAGAGATCATATTTGCTGTGATCCTATGCGCTGATCAATCAATTTCATTGCCATCTGGGCTTTGGGGGCTTGGAGGCAATGTACTGTTTTATGGTGATATGTGCTTATTTGCAATTCTCTTGACGGACAAAGGGAATCATTCCAGGCGATCATTAGACACACAAAGCGACGAAGAATGGCATTTTGAAGGAAATTAAGGAGGAATGGGAAATTATAGAAAATATAACTGTTTGATGGATAACAATGGCCCCAGGTCCAAACATTGTTGTTTTTCTTGTGTGTTTATAGCATGTGTGTGCGCACATTCACTCACCACAAATCACATGGGAAAATATTATTATTATATTATATAATTTTTGAGATATAAATTTCCCCAAGGACATGAGGGTCTCAGAAGCTAATTTAAATTTTTCAGATGAATCCCTCGGTGGTTATTTTTAAAATAACTGTGCCATTAAGAAAATATTTGACAGGATTGTTGATGGTTGCACAGCCATCAGAACGTCTTAGATCAGCGTTTGATGGGGTTAGAGCTTGAATTGGGCCTGAAACTTTCATCCAACCATGAATCAATGAAATGCATTTAAGAATTAAACTCTTAAATTCATTAAAAACATACATGATTGCAACAATGTAGGTTGTGTTTTGATCTGATTGATGCCATCCCACTAGCAAACATGAGACATGACTGACAACTAACATAGCCACTCCCATTGTGGTAAACAGTGGTATGTTCTGGTCTCAAAGGATTTTACCCAAATCACGCTGTCAGCAGGAGGCACTAGGGAGACATTTTGAGTGGTATCGGGACGAATTCTGGATTTCAGCCAATTCTACAAAAAGACAGATGTGGTGGCAAATAATGGACTAATAAACCCTCAAAGACAACAACAACTTAAACACAAGAGCGCTGCACCATCTGATAAAAAACAAAGATATGGTAACTTTGTACCGGCAAGAGGGAGCAGTAACAATGCGTGTGTGGAGGCAATTACAAAAACAAACAAAAACATGTAACACACAGCTCGTGAGACAAATACCGTCTTAGCCTCATTGAGAAAATTTCAGTATGCTGTAC
The DNA here is from genome assembly GCA_900303265.1 of Brotula barbata. Classification (NCBI taxonomy): domain Eukaryota; kingdom Metazoa; phylum Chordata; class Actinopteri; order Ophidiiformes; family Ophidiidae; genus Brotula; species Brotula barbata. The sequence continues at coordinate 19,137 of OMNV01008748.1, forward strand.
GGCTAATCGTGTCCTCTACGCTGAAATAATGAAAATAATATATTTTGTGGAACAGTTGTTGTAATGGTGGATGTCTGACACTACAATAAAAACTTAATTAACTCATGGAGATAGAACAACGTGTGCACAGTAAGCTATAAAACTGATCATCCTTGTGTGTGTGTGTGTGTGTGTGTGTGTGTGTCTGTGTGTGCTTTTGTGGCAGTACCCAGCAGAGATCATTATCACAAAATGTCATCATCCGAATCTGACCTGAGGCCAGGATATGATATCTGTGTTTCCACCAGGTATATAGACACACACACACACACACACACAGCCCTAAATATGACCAGTAACTTGTGTTAAAATGAACATATAATGACAACTCTGTGGTCTGGGTCTGACCTCACCCAGTGGGGGAGGGTGGGGTGGAGCTGGGGGCTTTTAGGGTTTCTACTTATCATCCTTGCTATGTCTGTCTACTACACCATCTCCACATTTCCTCATTCTGCAGCAATGGAGAGCTTTTGCAGAGGGGAAATCAATTTCAATCAGTCAGGCTTTTTTGCTTGGAAGGCCAAGAGAATGTTCACCTTTCGGTTTTGATGAACAAGGACTCGGCTGTGCGCTTTTAGAGTAAAGAGCAATGTTCTCTGGCCTTGGACGGCGCCCTGCTGTCACCTTTCTATCAAAGGTAGAGATGTACCTGTATGCTTATCACTTCTCATGAGAAACGGCTGCAAATTGGATTTTGGTTTAATATATATTATCGTAAATGAGCTGGTATTTTTTAAGATGTAATTTCCTCAAGCGATTGATGTTTGATTGGTTGTCGGTGTACTTTAAGTGTACGTGTGCGTGTGTGTGCATGTGGTCTGGTGTGGGTGATTTCCTCGTGCTTCAGGTGAGGCCTCTGTGTCTAAAGAACTCCAATTACCAAGACACTCCTTTATCGCCATCTATTCTCAAACCACACGTGCCATCAACAACCACGAGGCCTTAATGAATTCACCCACATTATTTGCCAGCTTTAATGACCTGAGACATGGGCTCTGTGTATAAACGAGTCAGACCGGTGACAATCCCACTTTAAAAAAACAATTACTGCATGCACACGCAGGACGACTTCCCGTCTTACATTCTGCTCTTTTGATTCCTCTGAGCAAAGACAATTAATTAACTTCAACAACCACATGGGATGAATTTTGGGGTTTACGGTGCCGACAAGCAGCACAAAAATCAATCACACGCGGAGACGCCTGCAAGGAAAACGTGAAGAAGACAAGACTTTAGTGTTCATGTACGTACACGCACAACACCTTTGAATAGTCTCATTTTATCAGTGGCTCTGAAACTGTGGTATAAATACGGGCAATTGCACGTGGAGCACCCCCTGCTGGTGTGCCAGATGATCAAACCAATTAAAAGATAAAGTCTGTTATTTTGGTCAATTATTCACACATAAAACTGGTTTTAAGTTTAATTATTGGTTCCTTTAGGCCTTAGGATTGTCTGTTGTTTTTCATCTGCTACGTTGACATTACAAGGTGAAATACTCAATTGTGATATTTGTCTGAGATCGGATGTCTGTCATCTGCATGAACAGATATTTACCCTGAACCTTCCCACATGCGCACACTGTCACGAGTGTAACAACACAACTCATATTTGTGAGTCAATCCATTGCTAAAAAAACAAACAAACAAATGTTCAGCCAGTTCGCTTCATGATTATGATTCATTTGTAGCATCTCTCCAAATGTATGCCAGCTGGGTGCTGGACTGTGCCATCCTCCCACTGGCTGTTGTCTTCCATTCCTCCATTTTCTTGCAGGTACTGACACCGAATGATGACATCAGGGATCAATGTTTGCATATTTATATACGTATATATAAATAAACCAGATGTGCACCAGTCTTAGAGTTGGTGGCTTGTTAGTGAGGTGCTACTTTCTTCAAAATATCTGAGAACCACTGGTGTAGTTTGACAGCGCTGTGAAAACTATAATTTGTTTTTCAAAAATAAATTTAACATGTATTTATTAAACATTTTTTGCCTGTGGCGTACACATTACATTATTCTACATTTATCTTAGGTTGCAGGATGGATTAGCACAAACAAAAGAAGAGAAAATAATTGGAAAAATATATATAAATAATGGGAAGATGAAGAATACCAATAATAGTATTGTAAGTGGATCAAAGGTTGATGACAATCTAGTGTTGGATGGAAAAAATGTGTGTTAATGAGAATCAGGGATGGGACAGACTAACCAAGGACAGAGACAGCATGGGTAAGAGTGGAGCAACGTGGAGGGAGAGGTGGTGCTAGTGGGGGGGATGATATGAATTACTCAGAGACAGGCGGAGTGGAGAAGAGGTGAAGCATATGTGTAGAGACAGAATGAGAGGTGGATGCTGCAGAAAGAGAGAAAGAAAGAGGGGTGATTAGGTACAGACGGTGGGAAGCAGCGACGTGAGGGCGAGAGAAAAGGAGGAGAGCTGCTCATAATGGATTGATTCTCACTTTTGTTTGAGGGCCTGTTCTTCCTGTCTCCTTCCAGATGAATGGTAATTGCCCCGCCGGCTTTAATCATGTGTTGAATTGGCAAAAAAACAAGACGAAAGCGCTTCTACGGCGATTGAGAATCGATCGCTCGCTCTGCAACTGGACCTATTGCCTTCACTGCTCCAACATCAACCCCCCTCCCTCCCCAACACACATGCACACTCACCGAGTGTAACACACACACGCACACACCTTTGCCATACTTCTCTCTCTCTACCACACAGTAACACACGCACACTCATGTCAGGGCAAATGACAGAAGCACTAATTACGGTGATGGCTATGTGGAAAAAGGAGGAAAATGAGGGTGGGAAGCGAGGACAGGAGAAAAATGGAGGTGATGAGGGAGCTGAACAGTGGGGCACAGGCTCCCATCTTGGCCTGTGAGTGTCTGCTGTGGCAGCAGACTGAGAGGGGGGATAATTGTTTCGTCAAGGGTGTGATTGCCATCACTTCCCTTATTCTCCTCCATCAAGGCATGTGCACCTTTTAACATTTGTCTGTCGTTTAACTTGGTGCTCACAGTCAGACGAGCCTGTACACCGAAGGCTTCACTCCCTCTTCAAATGGCATTTCCTCTTCATAATGAACAATACACTGACAAAAACTATGTAGATTCAGTTTTTTTCACAGGATCAAAATCTTTGACATGAACAGTTGCATCCACATCAAAATTCAGACTGAACAAAGCTAGTCAAACATTCTAAAACTCTAAATGTCTATAAACCACTATAAGGAGACTAAATCGTGTAAGATCTTGTTTGTTTATGTGTGTGTGAGCTCTGTGACAGGCTTCCACTGCATCTTAGCTACGATCATTCAAACAAAATTATGTATTCGCTCTGGTTATTTTCCTTTCAAAGTCCATCTTTCACAGAGAACGAGCAACAATGAGGTTAACCAAACATATCAAAATAACACCGTCAACCCTTACAAAAAGTACAAACATTCATCAACATGATGTTTACCATCGTAGCATTTGCAGAAACTGGGGCTTTGATGGGCTGTAATCAACTTGACAAGCAGAACTATCGATAAGACAATTAAATGAATTGGCAGAGAAGCAGAAGCATAAACGCAATATGCTGATAGTCATCGTCGATAAAGAAAAGTTTGGTCACAGCAAACTTTTCCCAGCCAACAAACTTGTCAATTATCCGCACTCTTGTTGGGCTTTACTGGTGGCTCATTTTTATGGGAAATGAACCGACCTGTGGCTGCTGATTGATTAGGTTGCTGGCAGCATAAATGTGGTGAGAGGCTTTCAATTCAAACACAGTTCAAACAAGAGGCAGGACGAAGCCAGGGGCCGTTATTAAGAAAACATACGTTTTGGCAGATTTTCTTTCAATATTTTGTCTGATTTCCTTCCACTATTTTGCCCTTTAAAGGTCAATTCATGGCAGATTTTGTTCATTTCTCTTATTCCATTAGATTGCCTTATTACTCAATGGAATGAATCTCAGTGCTTCAGTTTGATATTTTCCATTTTCCTTCACTTTCCTAGCAGTGTGAATGGGCTAGAATAGAATAACACATATGCAAACTAATTGAATCAAGAACAAGACTGTGTGAATCTAATATTCACTCTCTGGATCACCTTAAGTCCCCAGGTGAAAATTTAAGTTTTTTTACTGCATTGGATTTCATTAAAACCTAGGCAATTTCTCCAAATATTACGGAAACAACACAATTGGTTTATTTTGAGTTAGAGGATTAGGAGAGGCACAATTCACAGAGCTACAGTTGTGCCGAGTTCTTTGTCATATATGCACTTAATTGAGTTTCTAATGCCATTTTTACTTGTTCACAACAAAGATCCACAGGAGGAAAAATTCCACTGTGACAAAAGTGTAATGGGATGGAATTAAAGTAGACATAACTGCAAAACTGTTTTTCATCGCCTTGCTGCGTATAAGTCAGTTGTTATTGTCTGTAGCAACCCAGAGTGTGAAATGATGATACCTCCTGGATTATGCAGGAGCCTCCTTTATGTATGGCAGCTTTTAAAAATGTCTTCCAGAGACTGTAAGTGGAAAAGATGGCTCCTACTGGAAGCCGAAATGGGCTGTTCTGGGCTCCAGCAATTCACAACGGGCTATGCATCTTCTACAGCGATCGCACAAACAAAAGGAGGAAGGGTGTTCATTTTTAACAGCAATGTTCCTGACCACCATCATCATATATTCATCAAAATGTGAAAAATAAATTCACACATACACACACACACACACACATTTGTAGATTGAATTTTTGTCAAGGCTCTATTCCCACTCCACATGGTTCTACGGACTTACAATCAGTGTGTGTTAAAATATTGTACAAATGTTAGCTGTTTGTGTGGACTTGAGTGGACTGTGGCTCACATGCATTACAGTGTGTACACTGTGTACTGTCAATACTACAACCGCAGCAACAGCCGTGCCGCTGTCCTTCCTGGCCTCTCATTCCCGCTTTTCAGGCGTTCAGCATTTAAACCTTGAACTCATACATGTGATGACATTTCCAGACAATGGAAAGAGATATTACTGCAAGGAGTAAATAGAGCTGTATGCGTATCTGTAAAATGCGTCTATCTCCTAATAAGCTGCTTTCACATGCATTGAAACTGAAAATCCACGCTCCTATCTGACGAGGATGATGAAGACGGCTGTCACATGAACCTGCTCCTGTTAGCATTAGTTACTCCTCTGATCAGGAGCCATGACCCCGGATGGCCTCCTGATTGCATGGAGTCGAGTGGCGTTGGATAGAACACAGGAAGCAGCGGTGGGGGGGTCGGGGGAAGGTCATTTCATTCATTTGATCTGTGAGTCTGGTTTTTGTACAGTTAGGATGTCAGCAGGTCTGCCAGTCTGTCTTTGTGATTTGTGGGTAAAAAGGGGCTCTGTTGGACGCATGAGTGGATCTTTTCTCCAATGGAAAGTCCATGTTTGACCAAATGGAGACTGATGAACAAAGTGTGACACTGAGGTCCACCACTTAATGGGCACTAATGGCTATAGCAGATTACCTGTCCAAATCAGCCCACTGCCATCCAAATCACCACCTACAGTGCCACACAAAATAGCTGCCATCAAGCCACCTCCAATCTGATGGCCTCCCTGCTCTATTAGAAACACCATTTTCCCACTGGTGGGTTTCAAATTGAGTTTGGGCATGCTTAATATTCCACTGCTTTGATACCTCTGGGCTGAGTGTGGGCGGTGTGCGACATTATTCATCATTTAAGTATAGAAAATTAGATTGTGTCACTCGTTCCAACATCATAATGCCACACGGCAAGACAGTAGGTCATAAATCCAGAAACAGACCGCCGGTGATTTATCAAGCCTCAGACAAAAAACTCCAGAGAGACGACAGAGTTTTTAAGTTGGTAACGTGGCCCTGGTTAGTAACTGGGAAATGGAAAGGTGTTTTCAGCTGGGGGTATAAGTACATTGGCTCAATCGCCTCCAGACATTCTCAGCTAGGAGTGGTGTGACACAATTTAACAACTACCTGTGAAATCACCTTTCAAGCACACACACAGAGCCCCCTGAGCCATTATTGTAGGCACCTCTTAGTAAAGGCACTGAGATATGATGAACTTACACATCAAAATGTTTTACTTTGTCCGTACAAATGGGGTACTTCTACTTCAATAAACCTACAGGTTCTGCTTTTTCCTTTTATTTGGAAATCTTCTCAGAAAAACGGGCGGCAGCTGGAAGCTTTTCAGGCACAAAAACTCAACTGGGTTTCATCTGTGGTTGCTGGTAGAGGGCCTTGAAAAAGTCCTGGAATTTCCCTCTAATAACCGGTCCAGTGGCTAACATCTGGCTTGATCAAAGTCAAGCCTCGATAGCTTTCGGCTCAAAATTCCCAGATGCTCAACAGCCACTCAGGAGAGGACACTAAACATAAAATACTTTTGTGACGAGTTCAACATCACTAAACTGTTGACTCTGCTCTGTGAATTGCACGATTAGATTAGCAGACTTGAGACAAGGCTGAGAATTAATCTCACACTGATGAGGGTGGCAACAGGTGTCATGTGGCTCAGACTTCATATACAATAATTTACAAAGGTTAACGTAAAGATAGATGCTCCCTATGTAGCCCTGCTCATCCTCAATAAATCCCTTATATTGTTTGTTTTGTAACTAAATCGTCTTCTTTAATATATCTACGTTCTTACCTTCATTTCTTCCCTTTATTTTGTCACCACACAGTCTTGATCTATGTTATGAAAACAGTTGTTATTCCTACAAATAGTTGACAAATAAAGATAGTAGATTTATCAGTCAGTAGATGCTTTCAGTAATCTATTGCTTAGATAACACCTGTCAGGTATTAACTGATGCAGTGTCACAGGCATGACAGGTGCCCTACAGCAACGCTTATTCTATCTACCAAAATATACTAAAATGTATTTAATTCTCTCCGCTTCTTACAGATTCAATTAAAAACAACCACTTTTCATATCTGTCAGCTTAATATTTTCATCTCTAAGTCAGAGGCCACAGTGCATTTTTATTGTTTTTCCATTATGATGTTATTTTTATGTATTGCAAACTTCTTCTTCCAGACTTTATGGCCTCTGAATTGGTTCTTGTTTTTTTCTCTTCCTGAAATTCTTGCTTCTACTGGATCTTGAGGATGTAGTGCAAATACCTGCCAGATTAATTTACATCTTTGTGATAAAGGAGTCTACTTTATGTCTGCAGCAAGCAGCTGTATTTTCATATGTTCACAAGTCTGCGTGAAACACAATGCTAAGCTCAGCACAACAACCTTGTGGCTGCTTGCATTATGACGGCTGCCAGGGTGAAAGATTTAATTACACTCCACCGGTCCACAGTTTGCAGCACGGGGCCTAATAAACTGGAGTGTCAATCTCAAACTCATTTAGGGGCGAGAAGCTGCACCTCTGATTACATTAATCAATGATACAGAGGCAGAATGGGAGCACGACGCCATGATGGATTCTCATCCTTCACCTGATAAAGTTAAAGGAGTTTGATGCGGAGTAAATCTGATCATGGAGTGAGAATAATTAACACCTCTCAACTTCTATGGATGTGCTCTTGAGCAAAGCACAAATCCAAACGAATCATTGGGACACGTTGACTGCTGAACAGAAGACAGTCATTATGTCTTCCAAGGAGAATGTTGATTTGTTTGTGTCTATGTTTGTTACCAGGCTTATACTAGGCAAGGGCCAAGGATTTGGCCAACTCTATCTGAAGATTATGAGCTCAGAAGCATTGGAAATTCATCCCATGACAGACTATCAATAGATGCAATATGTGATGTTTTAACTAAGCTTGATCTGCCTTGGTGGAGGTATATGCACTCTGTGTGCCCATTAAGAACCTGTACTTTTCCCGTTGCACATATGTAGTTTTTCTAAGTTACACAATGAGATAATATCATTTCAAAGCACACTGTGAAGAAGTATGAATAATCAATGACATGCAGCAAATCCCTTCATGTGTGATTTACAGTTTAGGCTCAAGTTAAGGAGGATTATTCACCTCTTAAAACATAGCTGCATTTGGCACAAATTTTATGAATAAAAATGTCAAGCATTTACAAGAAGCAAGAATTTACAAGATTCCATCCCAACCTAACAAAGGGGGGAAGTAATAAGTCCTCCTTGTTTACCCAAATAATGTTATGTAAGGACACATCTGACTCAAGAAAACACGAAAAACAAAAATAAATCCAAACAGAGCTGATCCAATAAAGAGAGCGCCAAAGGATTTACAAGTAAAATGTCTCTTCACCCGACTCACTTTTCATCTCAACAGGAAAGAAAAAAATGAAACTAAAATGTTTGTTTTTGTAGATTCACTGATGTTTCATTTACTTCATACTGAGTTTTCCGTATAATACTTAAGTGACTCGTTGAAATAATATTACCATCTCATTTTACAGGGACGAGCAGATTCACAGACACACACATGTACTTCAGTTTTAAATCTCTCATGGTGCTGGACCTGTGTGTCACCAGTGAACGTTTTGAGGGACAAAAAGCAGAGGAGAGGGAGTTGGTTTACGGAGAGAGGAGAGAGACAGAGTCCTGAAAGTGTCTCATTTATGAAACTTGGATAAATTGAGTGCAATGAGCATCACAAAAAGATTACAAAATAGAAAAATAACAGGAGAAAAACTAAAAATGGCTGCCAAGCTCCTTGTGGTGTTATTCTGCGGGCAACAACTGCAGGGTCTGCAGGCGACTACGTCCTGCTGTTTGTGGGAAGGTTGGTATGTGCATAATAGGCTTGGTGTATGAATGCAGGAGGGCCCAGTGAATTTTGGTCTCTTTTTCTCGATTATCTTATCTGTCAGTGTCAATCACTGCTCTACTTTCCTTTTCATTTTTATCCCATTATCCTTTTCTTCCACGTTGTAATCCATTATTCATTCCCTCTCAGATATGCATCGTAGTCTTCTTTGTGTCTTTTTTAAAGACTCACTGGAGGTGGGTGACAGATTGATGAAAATTACAAGTTAAATGTTTTATTTATTTACGTACTTATTTTACGACAGACATGAGGCTGAGTGTTGGCACGGCGCTCCTCAGTGTGTCCCGGCTGTTAGTCGTGTATGGCTGGGAAATGCTGGCAATCCCGTCGCCACATCTGTCGTAGTGGGGCTGTACAACTTAACAGACTGTAGATGTGGGAGTGCTCCTGCCCACACACTCCACTTGGTGGAGGCTTAAAGCTAGCTTGTCCAATGTAAACCTGGCCAGATGGCACCCACCACCGGGGAACACATGGCACCTCATGACGGGGCCCACCAAACATCAACATCCTCTCTGAAATATGGAGGCATCTGATATATGGGGAGCTACTCTGTAAAATAAACACTTTGTGTTCTTAATGAGTTTGTGTATCTGTTGAGGCGGTGGCAGTCGCCTCCGTCGGCGTGCCGAGGTGAGGTCCCCGGAGTCGTATTTTAGCCATCTCTATTACATTTTCAGACGTTATCAGTGGCACACAGGCCTCGTCTGTGTTGCTGCGTGGGCACAACGTGATGCTATCAGAAGGTGCGTTAACTGCTGTGTTAAGCTTTAATGAAGAATAGATCGGTGCATTAAGATGCAAGGCGCATACTGTCCCTGTACTAAAGGGGAAGACCCGTAATAAACCGGATAAAGGCCTTTTTCTGCTGATCTGACACAAACCTGGATGGTCTCCAGGGGGCGGTTTGGCCTGGCTCAATGTTTACAAATCCAATCATTACTAAAGCACCTTTTGTTTCCCCACTGGGCGCCACGAATTGCTACCCCTGCTCATGTAAACATCCACACCATCGTACTGTCCGTCCTCTCACTGGCAGTATTGTATCTGAACCTGTGAATCTTCCAGGCTCACACCTACCCACCCTCTGGCTCAGGTCTCCTAATTAACTCTCAGCGGTCTCCTTGACCTGGATTACACACTTGGAACCCTTCACCATTATGCCTTTTACTCAGACAAGGAACCAAGAGACCGTTTCCTATGGCCCAACTCATTCCCATGTGCTTTTTGGCCACTTTTTAAAATTCTCCCAGTAAACATTTATGGCAAAGCAACAAGTTCTAGAAAGAGTCCTCTGACAAATAACTAGAGCTGAACGACGGATCAAATTTAGTGTTATCATGATAATTCAATTGTGCACATTTATGCAGAGGGCTGACAAAATGTATTAATTGAAAATACTATGCATAATGTTGTTCTGCTCCCCTGTCATGTATCGTCACAGTGGCAGTTTACAGATTAAAAAATACACATTTTACTTACATGGTTAGTTCAGTTAATGTGATGGCTCAACGCAAAAATAAAAAGTCTATGTACTTGAGTTTGTTGATCTTGTAATAACTGCACCTTGTCTGTGATTAGCCGTCTTCATATCAAAAGACCGTAATCTTAATTATCGCATTATCCAAAAGGTTACCACACATTGCAGTTTTTTTGTGCTACAAATCAACTATTTGTAAACTTCAAAGCACAGCATACATAACCGTCCAAAGCAGACATCACATCTTCACCATCACTTTTCTCTGCGACAATACAGACCAAACAAAAATCAAACCCATCTTCAAAGGAAACTCCTTTCATCCAAGCCCATCATCATTCCCGTCTGCTGGGTTTCAAGCTCTCAAACGTCAAAGGTCACCCCACACCTAAACAAGGCTGCATCATTCTGACTGCGGCTTCAGTCCATAAATATACACACAGTCTACAGGTGAATGATGACATACATCAAAAGATGCCCATCACTCACCAATGATCTTGACGGAGCATTAGGTGGAAGGTATGCCAGCTTATTGAAAGAGATAACAGAGACGGGGAGACAGACAGACAGCCAGACGGGGAGTGAGTGTAAAGAGACCAGGATATACTGTATGGTGTGTGCTGTGGCACCTTTCATCATTTCCTCTATAAAGTCCAGTCAGTCATGAAAAGAGGATGTTAAAATCCTACAGCAAACAACCATCAAACTTTACTTCCAGCTAACATTTCTGGACGGGTGATCTCAATTCAGATTTGTCAACAACTGGAATAAAGTAAAAATTAATAAATAAACTGGAAGAAAATGAAGACGACGTGAACCATCAAATGGATAATAATTCCAATCTGATTCATGGAGTAGCACAAGATTAAGAGATTTCATTTCTTATTATCCAGACTACCTGTGATGCAATGGAGACGGTTTCTGCAAAGTTACACTGACAGTACACAGGCGGAGGCAGAATATTAGACATCGCCCTTTAAATTAGATTGATTTTGCTGCTGGACAGAGTAATCCATATCCTTAGTTTTTCCCATCTTTTAGGCATTCATTACTCATTCCTCGCTTTGAGAATAAAGCACATCGGATGTACAGCGCCGGCAGCACGTATCCTCCAATCCAAAAAAAAGTTCTCCTGTGTTTCACTGCCGTTTCCTGTTAATGTTCCCTCATCCCACACTTTGATAAACCAAAGAAATGAATGTGGCATTTACATTCCAACGTGATTCGTCTTCACAGCTTTGTGCTAAAGAAAAAAAGGAGTTGTAAGAAAAGGTCATACTTTGTGTGTGACTGTGTGTGTGTTGTGGAGGAGAGAGAAACAGAGAGAGGGAGAGAGAGAGAGAGAGAGAGAGAAAAAAGGATTTATGGAGACAGTAAACTCATGGATGCTTGTCAATGCTTCTGCTGCAGCTCCACACACATTCACACATGCACGCACACACACCCTACTACTCTACCACCTCTAGTTTACTGCAATGCGCCAGCAGTGGTTAGCACATAAGCACGAGGAGACAAAAGAGAGAGAGAGAGGAAGAAAAAGGGAAACAGAATCAGAGCTACAGCGATAGAGCGAGCCAAACACACTGGAAGTCAGCAGCTATGGACTTTCTCCTCCTTTCCCATTGATTCTTCAGATACATTTTTTAATACACCCTCATCAATAGCCCCGGTGGTCTGACAAATGCATTTTTCAAACACTTGGCAGTCAATAGTCATTTAGTCTGTATCTTTGTCCCTTGAGTAAAAGGTCTCGATCAATCGGG
>OMNV01008751.1:0-13699 GCA_900303265.1 Brotula barbata
GAATATGCTTTATTAAGAGTCATTTGTCCTTTAACAAGCCTTGGTGCTGGACAGGTGATGAAGCATAGCACTGCAAACACATATGATTACTGTCATCGTTGTTTACTGGCTTAGCTGCCTCTGTCAGCTCACTAGGGGAGGCTTGTTTTGGGTGCTCCTAGGACACACACACACACACACACACCGACACACATGCCCCAAGCTGCGAAACACCACCATTGGTCATATCACGAGTGTAAGGGAGAGCATCGGACAGAGTAAGCCAGCAGTCATTTTGAGCAGTCACAGTTAGTTAGGTAAGACGAGCTAATTTTAGGATCGGTTTCCCATTACTGTCTCTAACGTACAGCACGTGCGACCTAAAGCGCCATAAACAGCGAAGAGCATCATATCGCGGCTGCACCTGAAGCTTATTTTGAATATCAGTTCTCTATCGGTTGTTGTTTTGACTCATTGATTGTTTTTTTGCGAGCACGACTTCCCGTCAAAGTCGCTTTTTTCAGTTAAAAATATTCCATTTTCAGCTCTACTGAGCGGGGAAAACGCGGCACATCCTCACGTTTGACAAGCACGACAATAGAAACCGTCATCAAGTCACTCAAGTTGTTGTCAACAAATTGTTTCCGTGCTACAAAATGTTTTTTTCCTTTTCTCTTTTGCGGTTAATGTGTGATCACTGCTCGGGGTGGCACATTTCCTGGCAGCGGTTTTAACAAAGTGTTACAGATCAGTTAATGAGCCACAGAGGAACGCTGACCAGTTACAGTCACCTTTACTCATTACCGTCAATACCTTCTAATCCACAGGAGCGCGTGTACATTAAAGCGTGCGAGCTGCGCCGAGCGATGCCTCCGACGCGCGGCCGAGCACAAAGAGAAAGAGGCGTAACGTAATGCGATGTAATAATACAGAGAAAAGTGCTTAAGGTGTAACAGGAAAAGAACAGAAGTAAAAAGATGAAAATAAAGAAGGGGACATCCCCACGGGGCCTTTTACAGATAAATGAAATAATTAGACCCCGCTCCCATGTGGCCTTTACCATTTTATTTTATTTCTCCAGAAATAATTAGAGATTCTTTCCTTTTGGTAAAGCTTCTGTGTTTTTTAATCTTTAATCTTTAATCAGTGTGGAACATTTCCCTTTGGGCCACAAGGTGCTTTATGTTACAATCTGGTTATTCGGAGATACTTTACGTGGCGAGGATGCAGTCTGTGTACGCGGCCGTTTGCGTCGAGCGATGTAAGTGAGTCACTGCTGTAATTGTCTTCATAAAACTTGTGAATATGAGGCAGTAAACAGGTAGAAGTGAAGCAGGAAAGTTTCTTTTAATTGGGCCTAGAGGTCCGGAGCGAGTCCCATCTGTGCTGCGGTCGGAACTTAATTACAAGCAAACATGGCAACCCATCGATACGCCGCAAAACCACAGTGAGGAAGAGGGTTAAGAATAATCTGGACAACCCCACGGGGTCATCGCACCCCGTAAACAACATGGATTTATCAAAAATCTAGACAGAAGAAACACAACATAACAAGTTCCGCGAAATCAATAGAAGCCAATGCAAGAATCAAAGATGGAATAAGGGAAATCAGGCTAAATTGGACGTTTTGTTTTGAAGCAGGAGAGAGGAGGGAATCACAAAAACACAGGACTACTTGAGGGAAGATCTGAGGGTCAATTCAAGACCTTATGACCTCACAAAGTGGGCAAAGACTCGGATCTGAGGCACAAACTCTTTAAAAGACGAGACAGCTACGAGTGCAAAGCCAAGGGATTGAGGCGGAGAACAGAACGTCTCAGTGTGTTGTTGCCCTCCAGATGTGGTCCACAACATCTTAGGCTAGCTGCTCGGCTCATCTGTGATCCAAGCAGCTTCCAGGCACGTGCATTAATTGAGCCTGTAATTGAATAGTTGTCTTCATTTGTTCCAGTCCCCTGCTTGCGAGTCTCAGTTACGGATTACTGGGGAAATATTTGTGCTAACGCTGGTTTAATGTCTTGGCGGAAAGCTTATAGGAGAACACCCTCATCTTCCTCCACCTCCTCCTCCTCCTCCTCCTCCTCATCGCCGCGCCTTTATCAACTGACGAGAAACCGCTTCCACTCACAGCTGACCAGTGTCACAATATGGGTTCCCGTAGCAACCGTGGCTTTTCAAGACACCAAAGAGATACAAAACAGCCACGAGGAAGTGGCTTGGTGAATGGAAACAATCGACCAAAGTCATTAATATTCCTGTGGAGGTTCGGGCAGCATCACAGAGGCTTCACCTGCAGCCAGGCACTTCCAGCAGACGCATCACCGCGGCCCACTCAAATGTTAATCTGGTCGTCGCTATGTGAAAGATAATTCGTGCCGTAAATCTAATCAATAAATATTTGTGATTTGAATTAAGTAGAGCGTTAGGGTCAGTATGACCGAGAGCGCCGTTTTGAATCATTCTAAATAACGTGTACATTACACGCCGACTAAAATGATTTCAAAAGGTTCTCAATCTGAGAGTAAACTTTGAGAATTGACAAAAATCTGCATCAAGCTTAAACATTTTTAACGTTTTATTTCCACGTGACTTCATTATGTCCGAGGACTCTTCAGTCCACTTCAATAAAATGATGCAGGATGAAATAATACTGTTTTCTTTTTACATTTTCTCACTCTCACAGTGTTTATAAACATGTGCTACACTCACTGGCTGGTTTTTAATATCCTCAAAATCACCGTGCGCCCTTTAAAGCGAACCTTTTCCTGGAATGATATCACAGGCGGGAAGTTGTGTCACTATGGAAACAACTGTGGGGAAATAGGTGAGTATGTAGCAGCCAAGCTATCACTTTTTAAAAATTATTTTTATCATTTCGTGTTGTTCAACTTCATAGGAAATAGCACATGACAACCCTGCTCTACAGAAAGGAAGCAGAAATTGACGTAATTTCAAAATATACACGTTCATCAACATAAACTCCTCATCAACTGCTCTTTTGACCACAGTCCCTTGGAGCACAATCGCTCGTTTTAACTGAAGATGTCCACCATGCTACTCTCCATCCCGTTATCTCTGTTGTATGATAATACAATTGTAATAATTCCGATTAAGACCACAATGTTCTTCTACAAGGTTAGCATTCCCTTTTCACGCTAAACCTTGAAGAAATTAAAAAAAATCTAAACTTCATTTTGTGAATGTTGTGTAATCCAGAAGGTGCATTTTAACGATAATGACCCATCAGACGCATTCTCAGCTCAGAGAGGGACAGAAAAAAAAGATCCAAAAATACGAGAGGCGTGGGCCAAGATCTGCCGAGGGAAGCCCATAATGTTTGACTGAGAGGGGAGAGGTGGTACACAAATAAACAGCATGCACGGAGACCAGACATCAGCGGCGTGATGTGCTCGGGGTCATGCAGCATGGTAGAGAAGATAAAGGAAAATTAAAGGAAAGGTCCTTGACCCTCTCTGATAGCTCTAAATGCCTTGCAATTTTCCACGGGAGACGAAAATCCTCCTGCACAAATGAAGGGCTGAGTCTGACCTCTTCCACGAGCGCAGGAAGTTTAAGAGCGGTTGACAAAAAAAAAAAAAAAAAAAAAAAAAAAGCAAGACTCAAAGAGAGGGGAAATGGTAATTTGACTCGTGAACAGACATTTCTAACCCGCTTTAAGGTGCATTTTAATAAATCCTGGGCAATTTGCATTTCCTGCGCTCAGCCAATTATTGTGGCACGCGTCAGACTGAGGCAGCATCTATAGAAAATCTGACATTGGCAAACAGGCAAACAAAATGAAGCCTAAAAAGGCGGCGTCACAACACGGGCCCATCCTGCAAAGCCTTAAGGACAGTGCTTTAATTTAGTGGAATAATTATCTTTAAGTGCATCTCGGAGTGGTGAAATAAATTGCGAGTTTAAGGCAAATGGTGACAGGTAACAAAGCAGGACCACAAAAGTCTTCGTCAGCCGTCCATCGCGATGACTGTCGGCGCACATCAACCCCACGCGCGTGAAACAAATGAGCCAAATGAAGGTTTTGGGTGTGTCTGGTGGGAGTGCAGGGGGTTGATCCAGCCCCACTTGAAATATCTCCCAGAGACACCTCACATATGTCTACCTTGGAGCGCAGACACCTTTCTCCTCTCACCAAAGTGGATTCACCCGTTTCCTGATGCCTCACAGCTTCACAAATAAGAACCCACTGTGTCGCCCAGGAACAAACAACGCCCGAAAGCATGAAAAAAAAATAAAAAAATAAAAAAATGGATCTGATATGAATATTCAACAAGGGAGCGCAAGACACTGAACTCCTCATTTTCACCTAACATCCTTTTCTAACATTGCAGCTTTTTCTCTAACTGCATAATTAATGTGCGAACTGAAGAGTGTGAATTTGTTTGTGTTGCAAAATAAAGAATGCTGGGAATTTATAGAAAGACGATGGCTCCATTCCTTTGTACTCTTTTAGAAGAACATTAGCGTAATCAGAGGAGGAGGAGGTGGTTTTTGTAATCCATTGTGGCCCAAATTAGAGTGTGTATGTATATTTCCTGAAATCCAAAAATCCTTAATTTATTGATTTGTAATTTCAGCGAACTACACATCTGTCCCCTCCTTCTCTAATTACCCTAATGCTTATGGTAAAGGGACAACGCCGTGTTCTTTTGGCATAAACTCCTCTTCTTACAGAAATCTATTTGCATATTTAATTTCCGAACAATATTGTGTGCTTTGATATTACAGAAAACGGAAAGTTTAGTAAAGCTATGTTGTTAGCTTCTGCTTTGTCCCTTGTTTAATCAGGCTCAGCACGTGTGGGGGAAACACACACACACACACACACACACTGTGTCCACCCACCAACATTATCTCCCCTGCCTGTTAATGGGGACAGCTCACATGTAGCAGAAGTGAAAAATCTCCAGCCCCTCGCACAGATTTGTTCCCCTGACATCAATCGTTGATCGTGTAATTTTCCTCACCTTTCGGGCTTTCTACCCCAACGGCTGATGTGCTTTTAAAATGTATGTGTGCCATTTGCCTCTGAGTACACAATTGGGTATACACACATAAAACAGAGGAGCAAACGGCTGGTGGCGAGGGGTTTTGCAAGCAAAAGGGATTTTTTTTTTCTCCCAAAGGTACACTGATACCCCCAGGAATAGATTTACTGGCCTAAAATCGACTGTCAGGATTTGATACATTCAGAGGTTTTACAGACATGAATCTAGATAAATTAATGCAGCTGTGATTCCTTTCCATATGTGTGTGTGTGTGTGTGTGTGTATATATGTGTGCGTGTGTGTGTTTGAGACAGTGGAAAAGACGGAATCGGGAGCAAGAGGGAGTTAGTATGCTGAAGGTAAGTCAGTGGGCCGGCAGGTAGGAGGCAGAGCGGAGTAATCAGCCTGCCCACAGCCCAGTACGACAGGATTCACACACACACACGCGCAGGCACACACAGTCCTCCAATCCTTCATTTTCCTAATGATCCACAGAGCAGCAGGAGTCAGGAAGCCATGTTGATGGGTGGAACCCGGTCTTAACCTTCGTTCAGAGCATCACTACTAATGACACTGTTTGGGTCACACTCTACTGAGTGTATGTGTGTGTGTGTGTGTGTGTGTGTGTGTGTGTGTGTGTCTCAGTTTGTAAACGTTTCCTCTCTTCTTCCTACAAAATAAAAGTCGACAAAGTAAAAGTCATGTTTAAAATAAATCTTTAAATTTGAAAATCTGCACTGTGCTTCAGCGTAAACAGCAAAGAATGAAGTTAGAAGGTCAAAGACAGACGCGTGGCCATTAACAACACGTTAAAAGTTACCGTCTAGCATGTCTGAAAGGACACACAGTTGTAGCCTGTGACCTCCTTGCTTCTCACTCCTCTCATCTCATTGAAGCTGACCACATATTCTCGGTAAATATTTCAGGGAGGGGTGGAAAAAAGAAAAAAAAAAACTCTCACACACGCGTTTAGGCAAATATCAGGGCGGCTGCGGTTAAGAGGTGGCCCTGGGTGGCCATTAGGATGCAGCGAGCAGCATTTCCATGCAGAGACCATCTCCGCGTGGAAAGGTCACCTCCCTCCCTTCGCGGATAAATACGCAGACGTATACAAATGCGGTTGCGTCCTGAAATGGCTCACCTTAAGAAGGCATTAGGCTCTCTGCCACTGAACTTTACATCCCTCTCTTCCATTATCTTAACCAATGGCATTTCAACCTCTTCCAAAGTAGTGGGAGGCTCCCAAACTCTGCAAGGCCATTCATTTAGGCTGCATCTTCGAAAACGAATAATTGGTACAAATTACACAACAAGGTGTGGACAGCATGGGCAAAAGTACATGAAATACAACGCAGTATTTTGTATTTGGACAATACAAATACATGTAGAGCAACCATAAAGTCTAAATCTTACAATGAAAAAATAAATGAGCACAGATTCTGTTGTTTTTTACCTGATGTGTTGTGTGTTTCTATCACTGTTTCTCATTTATTCAGTGATTCAGTTCTAAGGTGCCTGGTACGCAACGTTAGCAGATGGCTAGCTAGCTGTCCAGCCGTGCTCTCTAATACCTTAATATTTTGAATGTAAATGAAATGTCCATTGATCATTAGATTTCCATTGTTTTGCAAAATGTCGAATAAGATAAAGCCAACCACTTCGTTCTTTTTTCTGGACGCTACTCTGCTCCTCTGACGCTAACATGCATTGTCTGACTTAGCTATAAATAGCGATGCTACATGTGATGCTAAGAAAACTTCAAAAAAATAAACATTAACAAAAAGTGAACGATAGAAAGATATTTACGCTATAATACAACTTAATAACGAATATTAAACACCTAAATACTGAGCTAACATTGTGAAAATTGCAGCAAGATGTTAGCAGGAGTGAAAGTATTTCATGTATTTAGAAAATACAAAAACACTGCACAGTATTTTGATTCACACTACATCTGAATCTGGATTTCTTTCAAGATGGTCACATACATATTTCAAATACAATTACCAGAAATACTGCCCACCCCTGGGTGTAACAAATTAAATGCTACATGAGATTTAAACATTCTCCGGTACGTGCGATCTATTCTGTCCACACTGTCAACACCGAGGACCACCGATCATCCAACACACTCATCATGTCTGACCTGAGATGTGAGATTCTGTCCGTTCTGCCTTGCTCGTGTGCACCTTGTGTACGCACGAGATTCACTACAAGGCCCTTAGCGCTCAATCTGCCAACTGGTCCCTGCAAGCCTTCCTGCTGTCAGGTCCCATCTATCCAGGACTCTAACCCAGACTGTCAGCACCCCACGTCCAAGGCTAACACACCTGAGCTGGGGCACTGCATCTACTACAGCCCCAGGCATGACCGGGCCGAGCATCAGCAGTGACCATTAAGTTTGGCAGAGGGAACTGAATGTTTTCGACACTGTGTTTCCCTTCTTAATATGCCAGTTGAATAGAATGACAGTGATTCTGCATTCTTATCCTCCTGCACTATTTCGTCAGCTTCTTCATTTGCCTCTCTTGGCACAAAGTCTCAGGTATTTTTATTCATTTTTTTACACTCAACGTCCATCACTCGCTTTCGCCTTTTCCCATTTGTTGTCTCCATTAATCCGTCTCTCCTCGTCCAAGGGGAACGGCCATCTTACCCCTTGTACCAGATCCCAAAGGATCTGGAAGACAGAATTAGTGGGAGTCCCACCAATGCTGCTCTGTGTTTGGCTTTTTGCACCGTGGTGAGCCTCATTCCCATGGTGGTTCTCTCCCAAAGGGAATTCCCAGCAGAGACAATGGGCAGCTTACCATTGTAAACAACAGCCTCCTCCGTGCCAGCCTGCCACAAAGGCGCAGACGAAGAAAACGGAGGAAGAGGCGCAAATATAGCACAATACTACTTAGCAGCATGAAAAAATAAAGAGCCACAAACACACAAAGCCAAGTCAGTTGCGTCCTTCTCAGCTTTCCAGACATTTAGAATCAATGGCAACACAATCACACCCACAATATGTAATTGCGGCTCCAGCTGCCTCTTTGATTTAGTCCAACAATTACTTTAGTTTGCTGGTTAAATCAATAAGGACTAATTTTCAGTATCAGCAATGGAAAGAAGAGAAAAAGAAAAAAAACATCATCAGGAATATGCAATGAATTGTGGCGCGGTCGGAAACCAAATGTACTGAGAAAAGTCTGTCTGTCTGATGTCACGATTATGTCAAAGGACGGTTTGATCCTCAAATTCATATCCACTTACTGCCAGAGCCGACCTGTACGCCTCTCCAAGTAATGGCTGTTTACAAGATAAAAGAAGAGGAAATATAGCCACTTTTCCCTGCTCAGACATGAAATCCTCTTATGAAATTAGGCTGATAAAAGGGCCTTGTGACGTCGGCCATTTTTCCCCACGTCAAGAGAACCTTGCCTCTGAACGTTATTAATGGCATCCTTGTGGCATGTCATTTTTCTACATCTCCACCACGCTCCGAACAACAACGGCACAGGGCTGAGTCTGCTCGCCGCTTTGTCAGAACAACACGGGAGTCGCCGTGCAGCTCCGTCAAGTTCCCCGAAGCAGCAACAACACGGGAAGAGCTAAAAAAACACACTCCGCCGCTGCATTAGAGCCAAGGGTTAATTTTTGTTGGTTCCTGGTTGCCTTCAGAGGGGGTAGAGTGGAAAAATGAAGCGGGGTTGAAACAAATAGCGGCGTCGGGAGAGACGTGTGGCCTTCGCTTAAACAGAGCCATAAATCAGCGGACTGACATGGAGCGAGGGAGGGAGAGAGAGAGAGAGAGAGAGTGAAGAAGAGAGAGGAAAGGAGGCAAAGCAAGCAAATTGAGCCTCCGCAAACTATAGGATTATCTAATCCTCAAATCTGCATGCTTTTTTTTCCCTATAAATTTACATATTTCCTTATCATTTTGTGTTCTTGCTACAATGAGCAGGTCTCACGTTTTCTCTTCAGTAAGGTCACAGACGAGTGTAACGCCGTATTCACATGACCACGTTGACCTTAACCCTTACTTTTATTTATTCAAATGTATGCCTACAACCAGGGATGGGCGGTATTTCTGGTAAGTGTATTTGAAATACACAATGTATATCTTGTATTTCAGGGTCTTGAAAAACGTGATTGGTGTCAAAATACTTTGAGGTTTTGTATGTTTGTATTTTCAAAGGATACGTACGCTCGTTGATCCTAATATCTTTACAGCAGTTGTAAATTGCATGACTATATAAATTATTATCATTATTGTTATTATTTGTAAATGAGGTTTGTTGGAAAAAATAAAGAATCTCCTCGCCTAATGTTTCTGGCACACATGTAGCGTCGCTACGTGGAGGCTAGCCAAGTCAAACAAGGTGTGTCAGCGTCCGAGCAGACGTCTAGAATAAATCAGGACTGATTTGGTTGATTTTGTTTTATGCAACCGTTTGCAAGAAATATTAACAGATTAAATTGAAAGGGTTTAATATGAAAATTAGAGGGTAATACTGCATATACAGCTAGCCAGCAGCTAATAGTCCATTCCAGAGAACTCAGAACTCTGAAATTTCAGACCTCCTACTCGTCAAACGCTATGGAACGACTTTGGATAGTCATTATAATATTTATTTTGATACATTTAGAACAAGGGTACTTTGTATCAGAATACATTTTCGAGTATTTTTGCCCATCCCTGCCTCAAACGTTGTGCTTCAGATGCTGTGTGAACAATGTAACACAATCACAAGAACAGTCTGAAAACAGTTAAACCACAGGACAAACCCTGCATGCACGGGTTAGATTTCTATACCCAAAATACACGTTGGACTGCCTGCATCCATGTTTTGATCTTCACCTGGCTGTGTGTACCACATCTACCTCCACACAAGCTAAGATTAACAAGCCTCTTCGGACTCTGCAAAGCGGAAGGGGATGAGCGTTCACGTGGATTACATGAAGCGAGCATCATTTCGCACTCATGCTTCTAATGAAGTCCTTTGTGTTTAAAGCAGCATGAGTGGAACGGTCCACACAGTGTACGGCTCTACCACACCAGGCCAAAAGGCTTGTGCCACGTCTAATGCGGTCTGGGTTTGTCTGGGAGCCCAGGTAGGGGCAGAATCAGCGAGATATCTTATGCACGACCAGCCGCGGCCCACCCCGTGTCACTCATTTTGTCCTGACTTGTGAGGGATTACCACAGTGTGGGCTTGTGCTGAGATGGCAAAGTAGGAAGGGATCAGAGGAAGCGACAAAGCTATACCAGGTGGAACGTGTTGGTACTTTACATACAGGGGGAGTCTCCAGGAAACCTCTAGCATTTTGATTGGATCTTGTAAAGAAAGGTTTTGACAGATGTCTTTTCTTTTTTTTGCTATAGGAGTCTGCACCGAATCATTTGAAGGGCAAAGATGGAGTGGAGCTTTTATGAAAGGAGCAGGAGAGCTGGTTTAGGTAAGGCTAGAAGAATCAACCGGGATAGTCACATGTTTTCCTCCTGCAAGCTTTAATAGTCAGCCTTAGCGTGTATCCCTACAACAGTGGGGAAAAGGAGATTTGGCGTGTTTGTGCGATATAACAAAGCATGTAATTGCCTCCTGGATTTCCACAGTTTAGGCGCAAAGTATGTGCAAATTATTTCATTCACCTGACACCAAAGAACAGCGATGGCTTGGCACTTTCAGAGAAAATTAAATTAAGCGGCCAGAAAATGTTAGAGGAAAACTTTGAGGATATAGAATGGATTTATGGCTTTAAATCTGATGGAGCTTGATACTAATGCTGTATAAATCCTCGCCTTTCATTATAGTATTATATGAAATGCATTGGAATGGAGCGATGGATCCTGTTTGACATTCCGTTACCAGAGCAGTTGTGCACAGCTTCACACTTTAAGCCCTTTAAAGCTAATACATAAATGTAACATTACGTATAGCCAAGTCGCTCAGCAGCTATTTCTTAAAAAAAAAAAGAAAAGAAAAAAAAACTGAATCAGCAAACACACGAGACGATTCTCCCAAACGGTTTAATTACTCAAACAGATTGAGGAGCGTAATGATGTTTTGCCTCTCCAATCGCAACAATGCTGCTAATCGGCTCAGCTATTATTCTGACAATGAAATGAATCATAAGATGCTTGTTCCTTTCTCTTTTTTTTTTTTTTTTTTAACAATATGTTAATGTCAAAGAACAAGTGGGCTCACGGAACGATTTAGAAAAGGAGGATTCTTCAGGGTGTGTTTGTGTGAAATTTACATGTGCAAAGATAATCAAGTATACAAATATTTTTTGGTGGTTTAAACTGGACCAGGGCGTTTCTCTCTCTCTCTTAGTTAAAACATACACACAGGCAAACTTACGCTTAAAATATAGTGAATAAAATGGAAACATTCATTCCAAAATGCTTGGGCCTGTTCTGATGGTAACAGTTTCACAAACGAAGACTTCCTTTGTCATTTCTTTCATTGATGCATCTAATTTCCAATGTAATACGCGGCCCGGACTGGCTTAGATGTACTGCAGGTGACGAAGTGCTAGATCTGGTCCATTTCGTCCCGTGTCATTTGGTGTTGGGGGGGGGAGTAGTGCAGATGTATTGTGCCCCATGGCGTGGCTGTGGCGGCGGCACGTATGGGCTCCATTGTGCTGCGATTATGTAGGACGTGCATGCCGCCTGCTAATCCGCCTGTGGGAGGGTGCATGCCTGAGAATTATTGCACTTTGGGAGAGAGAAAAGAGAAGAAGGAAGAAAGAGGGAGACGAGGAGCAGAAGAAGAAGAAGGAGGAGAAGAAAACGAAGAAGAAGAAGAAGAGGAGAAGGAGAAGGAGGCTGAGGATGAGGAGCAACTGAGACCGAGAGAGAAGCCCCTTTGGCTGTGATTATGAAATGGTCTGTCACAGATTAAGGCTACACGGATGCAAGCAGAGATGAGCCAGAGCCTCCCACAGACACACAGGCTAGTCAGGCTGCTTCACTGAGCTTACCTGAGGTTATACACGCCTCGCATCCATCGATGGATGTACAGGCACACGCACACACACACACACACACACACACATACCCTGAGCAAAGGGAGGGAGGGAGGAGGGGAGGACGAGAGAAAATGAGAGGGAGGGGGAGATTGAGAACGAGAGGAGAAAGCATGAAAACAAACATGCTCCAAATAGGCTTGCGATTGAGAGAAGAAAGAGCAAGAGTGAGTGAGTGAGAGAGAGAGAGTGAGAGAGAGAGAGAACTGTGCCCAAGGAAAAACACAGGAAAATAAAAGGCAAAAGGGAGCTGGAGCTGGAGAAGGCTGGCAGCCACAAAAGGCAGTGACTAAAATAAGACCTGTGTGGCTATTGTCTGTTTCCAGGAGGGCTTCAGTGATAAAAAGCCCACGCTATTTGTCTTTCTCTTGCCTTGCCCTCCTCAAGAGCACAGATACCTGGAGATGTTTTTTCAAGCGAAGATAGAGGAGAGAGTATGTCAGGAGAGGACTGAGTGCACTTTGTTTTCACAAAGTGGAGGATTGGGTGTCTTCTCCGGGTTTGTATAATTATACTGGGAGTCTTTATCCTAAGTATCTATTATTTTCACGCCTGGCAGCTTCACAGGTGGGCGGCGTTGTGAAAGGGGTCAGAAATACTCAACTCTTCGCCGACTGATTGACAGCTACAGGCAGCACAGTTCTGTCCAATCACACGCTCCACTGTCAGGTCAATTCTTCCCCTGGCTTCATGTGGGAAAGAAAAGCCAATGCCAGAGTTTGTTACGGCGGAAACATCCACGTTTGACTGGCAGGCCAGCCTTTCTTTTAAGACAGACACAGCCAATCAACTTAATTAGCCTGCTGGTATTTCCAGGTTTTGTATCTACAAGGCTGGAATTTGTGAGTAAGGATTTATGCTTCGACCTTTTGGTTAAGCATCGACTGGGTCTCTTTCATTGGAGCTTGAAAAGTATGGATGGTGTAAAATGTATGGATCAGACAAGCACAGGTGGACAAACATACAGGTGTGGACAGGTGTTTATCTCCCGAGGGTGCTCATCCTTTCCCACAGAAAGCAATCAAACTGTTTTTTGTCTACGAAAGTGTACTTCAATTCGATTCAATTTCATTTCAATTCCATTCATTTATATAGCGCCAAATCACAACAAAGGTTATCTCATGGCACTTCTCTGTGTAATGTACACATTTGTGACAATGTAAATAAAAAAGCATTTCGAAAGCACAAACCTCTGCCCAGGCCAACACCAAAACACGAATATCTGTGCTTATTTGACTTGTATAATCTGGCTCCTTCAGATATCTATCAACCAAATCATAATAATCTAAATGATAACTCTGTTTTTATTGGTTATTTTCGATTAGGTATTGATGGAAATCCATAATTCAATAATGGCGGAACTGCTCTTTCAATGTTAAAACTACACTAAAAGCAGAATCAGCACTATATCAACTAGAAGAAAAAACGAAAAACAAAAACCTTTATATGTATTCAATTACCTAAATACAAACTGTACAACTGTAAATGTTAGCTCCACCCATTGAGGCTGACTTGATGCTTTTTAATCCATTTCTTTATTAAGATAGATAGATAGATAGATAGATAGATAGATAGATAGATAGATAGATAGATAGATAGTTAGTAATGACAGCATGTCCTTCTGATACCGCATGGTTGCCTTGGAAATTTCAAAAAGCCTCTTTTTGGACATTTCCATAACAAAATAATCT